>JAQQSK010002572.1:947-65476 GCA_028658325.1 Potorous gilbertii | reverse complement strand
CCAGATATTCATCAGGATGACTGGAGATGACCCAGGATGAGGCAATTGGGGTTAAGTGACTTGCCCAAAGTCACACAGCTAGTGAGTGTCAAGTGTCTGAGGTGAGATTTGAACTCAGGCCTTCCTGACTCCTGCACTGGTGCTCTATCCACTGTACCACCTAGCTGCCCAGCTCCATCCTAATTCCAAGGGGAAAGAAAGGAACAAAGACAAACTGACCTTGACCTATAGAAATAACTGGAATATGCAAGAAGGGAATGAAATATGTCAGGCCCAGCCTTCGCAAAGCTCCAGAACCATCAGTTAATTAGCCTTTCTTGTGGACAGCAGGCACCGGGTAGAAATCATGAGAAAGCAGGAGCTGGCTTGAGAAGCCTTCCCAAAGCTAGCAGGTAGAGAGGTCTCTTTCTCACCCAAGGTCTTCAAGCCAAGGCTCAATACTCACATCACACCCTAGGGGCTTTCATTCAAGAACATACAGTACAAAATAACCTCTGAGAGCCCTTCCAACTTAAGACTGAGCTTTTGACTGTCCAGAGGTGAATCAGGCCATAATCAGACCTGGCCTTCTGAACCCACATTACGGGGCATTCTTACTATGTTACTTAGCAACTGATGTTAAAAACAATGTTCATAATAAATTGTGCACTTAAATTAGAAATGAATCATTAGGTAGCTGCCATTGAATATGGCTCAGGATTATTCTAGAAACCTTTCAAGCCTGCTCACAGTTGAAGAGCATAGCCTTCAGGAATGTAGGATTGCCCCATGGCAAAAGGATTGGCATTTTAGATGACATCTCCTCTACCAAAATCATTGTCACTAAAATATGACATAAAGCTATGTTATAAAAATGGCACAACACAATTAAATTTTAAATCTGGAATCTCTGATATTTTTTTTTAATTAGTATTTATTTTAATGTTCTACAATCACTACCATAAAACTTAGATTTTTACCCTCCCCACCTACCCTCCAAAACCCCCCTCCCCCCGAAAACAGCATACAATTCTGTATCGGATCTACATATACTTTCCTATTGAATACATTTTCACTATAGTCAAGCTGTGTAAACAAACTAAAATAAATGGAAGAAATCATGTAACAAATCAAAACATAATACACACACACACACACACACGATCTGTTACATTCTGTGAATGAATTCCATAGTTCTTTCTCTGAGTGTGGAAGGCATTTTGCCTTAGAAAAGCATTGGGAATTTTTTAAGTTCTTGCGTTATTACAAAGTTCCAAGTCTACCAGAAAAAACTCTCGCACACTGTGGTCATTGCTGCGCACAAAGTTCTCCTGGTTCTGCTCCTTTCACTCAGCATCAGATCATATAAGTCTTTCCAAACCTCTCTAAAGTCTTCCTGTTCATCATTTCTTATAGTACAATAATATTCCATTACATTCATATACCATAATTTCTTCAGCCATTCCCCAATTTGTTCTTCCTGTTCATCATTTCTTATAGTACAATAATATTCCATTACATTCATATACCATAATTTCTTCAGCCATTCCCCAATTTGTTCCAGTTTTTGGAACAAAGAGAGCTGCTATAAATATTTTTGTACATGTGGGACCCTTTCCCATTTTTATGATCTCTTGGGGATACAGTTCTAGCAGCGATACTGCTGGGTCAAAGGGTATGCACATTTTTGTAGCCTTTTGGGCATAGTTCAAAACTGCTCTCCAGAATGGCTGGATCAGCTCACAGATCCACCAACAATGAATTAGTGTTCCAACTCTCCCACATCCTCTCCAACATTTATCATTTTCCTGTTCTGTCATGTTTGCCAAACTTATAGGTGTGATGTGGTACCTGAGAGTTGTTTTGATTTACATCTCTCTAATCAAAAGTGATTTAGAGCATTTTTTCATGATTATAGATATATCTTTTATATTTCAGTTACCAAAGAGATATGACCACCTTATTCAAACCTGAGCAGGTTTCACAACACAAGGTGATTTTAATACTACAAATAGAGGAACAAGCCAAGTATCCCAAACCCTAAGTGATATTTTGTCAAGTGTCAAAGAATCTTTACAGACTGCTTTGATAATGGGCATCACTTCAGAAACAGCTTCCTTGGGGAAAGTAAAGCAAGCCAGGTAAGTAGTTATATAATAATTACCTTCCTAGCCTCTCAAATGCCTTCTTTCTAGTGTTTCAATAGATTGGCCATGCCTCTGCCCTCCCATCCGATTTATACCTCATAGGCCTTGGATGAACCAGAAAAAACACCCACTGAGGCACTGAATGTGCTTCAGACACTCAACAAGATGAAGAGACTAGAACAGTGAACATAAGAAAGCTTGGTGTCAGGAAGGCATGGGCTCAAGTTCCACTTCTGAAATACAGTGGAAATGTGGTCCTGGACAGTTGACTTCATTTCAGTGTCCTAGGAAACTCTCTGAAACCATCAATTACTGGGCAGTTCTGGTAGAAGAAGGTTCCACAGTGGGAGATCCGCAGGCCTGACAAAAACCACAAGTCTGGATCCACCCTCCTCCCCAAACTAAATTTACTAAACAGCACTAACACCCCTCTTCCCGCGGCCCCCCCCCCCCGCCAAAATAATTTCATTCCATTCCTACCTACTATAAACAAAGCTCTGGTCTTAAAACACAAGTACATACAAAAAACCCTTGTCATGCGGCCAGTAGTATGGCTGAGGTAAACCAGAACCGTAACTGCCCCTGTTAAGTGTTTGGATTATCTTATATCTGTATGTGTGTAGTTTTCTAAATGTCTACTGCTCTTAAATACTTATCAAGCTTATGGAACACTTCTCAACCAAAAATGAACAGCCAAAACTATGTCTTGGGATATACGACTTTACTCTGGGGAAAAGAAAATTTGAATTTAACTTTAGTCAAGAAACATTGCTTAAAAACAGGTTTCATCCAATTAGAAAAGTAAAAACAGAGACAAAACAGGGAAGTTTGGAGAAACATCCAAAGGCTAAGACTCCCAAAGCTGGGTCTCTGTGGGACGTGGTTCAGTGGCCAGAGCCAAGGAGACCTAGAAAACCTGCATTTGCCCATGTGTGAATCAAATTCCCAGAGTTCTCGGCCTCATCTTAGCACAACTGTTGGTGTTTTACTTTAGCCACGCTTCAAATCTGTCATCCAGCAACATGCATGGTACAACAAAATGAAACTGCTTTTGTCAAATTTATGAGAAGCAATTCAAGATTCAAAATATTTCATCAAACAGAATGGTTACAATTTAAAAAATATTGCTAGAAGCAATGAATTCTTCTTATTTCAGAATCTAATTCAGTGATAAAGCTGATTATTCCTACGGGTTTTATCTAAAAAGTCAAGTATAGTGTGACTCATTAAGTTTTATTTCAGGAAACAAGCTTCACACAGGCCTGACAATTTAGCTCCTAATTTCTTGGCAGAAACATTTAGCCATGGCTCCTCATTAAAAATGATAGCTGTGCCATTTCTCATGGAGCCATGTGAGATAGACACAAAAATAGCGTTTCCAAACTTGCTAGATCTCTTCCATTTCTAGGTCACTTAACATTGCACAGAGCCAGATGCCCAAGTACCCTGGGTCTGAGAAAAAATAGTGACCATGAGGTATTTGAAACAAAACTGTTTTCTCCCTCATCACCAAAATGCTTCCTTTTGCCTTCTCTGTTCCTGGCTCCCAGCTTCCAAATGAGGCTTCCTCATCCTAGCAGGATCCTCTCCACTGCACATCCAAGCACTACCAACACCCACTGCCCCTGTGGCCTTCTCAACTTGCAACTTCTCTGGAAATGGCCTGGCCTTTTTCCCATTAGAAAGTCTGCCCAGGTGCCTTCATGGGGTAGAAGGGCCCAGAACAGCCTTCAGAAGCCAAACCCCTATGGACAACGGATGACCTGGCCTGAATTCCTTTCTCACTGATTAATATATCTCCCTGCCACCATATCCTCCCTAGCCCAGGTTGCCATTTTAAAAACCCTGCTCTCATTCCCTCAGTGACCACTCCCTTGGTCCCATTCCCCTGGGAATATAGCTGGCCTACATTCAACATCCCACTCTAAAACTACCCAAACTTTCCATTGTGCTCTCTCTAGTAGACCTATTCCAGATAATAAACTATTTTTCAAATCAAACATTTTCCTTTTTCATTCCTTCCATCTTCTTGTAAAACTGTGCCCTCGCTCCTCCTGATGACACAGTTTCCCTTGGCTACCCTTCCCAGAACTGGCTGCATTTTCATTTTTCCCTCTGAGGGCAGAGCCAAGATGGCGGAGTAGAAAGACACACTTGCTAGCTCTGAACCCACAGCCCATGGATTTCCTCTAAAAAGAACTCCCGACAAATTCTGGAACAGTGGAAGCCGCGCAGCAACACAGTGAAGGAGATTTCCATTCCAGAGAGCCCGGAAAAACCAACACCAAAGGTCCATCGCGCCCCAGACAGGAGCGGAGCCCTCCCCTGCCCTGGCCGTGGGGCACAGAAAGGAGCAAGCAGAACTGAGCAGGCATCAGGGACAGAATCTCCAGCGGGCCACGAAGGTCCCTCTACCCACAGACGCGCAGGTCAGTGAGACAGACGGGCTGAGAGGGGAGAGGGGTGTCTCTGGGACTTAGGCCCCCTGGGGAGGCAGCAGCAGCAGCAGAGCCATCAGGCAGCCAGAGGCTCCCGGAGCAAGCGGCCAGAGGCTCCCAGAGCAGGCAGGAGATTGACAGGAGCTCCATTACAGAAGGTCTCTGCATAAACCCCCTGAGGGAACTGAGCCTGGGAGGTGACCCTGCCCCCACCTGAGAACCTGATTTAATCTTACTCTGAATAGCAGCCAGGCCAGCCATCAAAAGCCCTGAGGCTGGGAAGCAGCATTTGAATCTCAGACCCCAAGCACTAGCTGGGCGGATCTAGGCCAGGGGTGGAGAAGACTCTCAGAAGTCAAGTAACTGGTTGGGAAAATGCCCAGAAAAGGGAAAAAAACTAAGACCATAGAAGGTTATCTTCTTGAGAAGATGATTCTGCCCTTCCTCTCTGACGAAGAAGACCAATGCTTACCATCAGGTAAAGACATAGGAGTCAAGGCCTCTGTATCCCAAACATCTGAAATAGGTATCCCATGGGCTCAGGGTTTTTTTGATTTTGAAATCAAGTTAGACAGGTGGAGGAAAAACTGGGAAAAGAAATGAGAGAGATGCAAGAAAAGCATGAAAAACGGGTCAATACCTTAATAAAGGAGACCCAAAAAAATGCTGAAGAAAATAACACCTCGAAAAATAGGCTAACTCAATTGGCAAAAGAGGTTCAAAAAGCCAATGAGGAGAAGAATGATTTCATTTTTCCCTCTGAAATGTTGAGGCATGGAACTGGAATCCTCCTTGCTCCCCATTGCCACTTCCAGACTCCCCCCTATCGTTATCAGTCAAGAACCGCTCCTCCTTTGAATCCTTCAATCCACATTTCCCAACCAATAAAGACTGCTGGCTGCTGTATACAGACGTCCAGGCCAATCACTGCCTAGCCACAGTCTTTGTCTTTTCCCTGTCTCTTGCTCCAATTCCTACAAGGAAATCTACCTGTCTCTGCTCCACGCTTCCACCTCAAGAGGTACAAAATTAGGTGTCCCAGCCCACAGCTGTAGCTGGCCTCTACACAGGAGAGGTAAATTACACTCCAATATACAACAATCCAACCAAGAATAGAAAATAAGGTATCATCCCTTTCCTCCTTGGCATGAGCTGCCCTGATACTACAGATAACATCCTGGACCAAACCTAAGGAAAAATGAGATGAAGGGAAGGGAGGAATGATGGGAAGGAAATTATTACTACAATGACACAGGGATTAATACAGCAATACATCTCTATATAGTGTGTATAAAAATGTTTTTCTAACAAGGAATTTATTGCTTGCTAGAATAAAAGAAAAAGAAATAATAAACACCTAAATTTAAATAAATAGATGATAAATAAAAAAAATAAATGAATTTTAAAAATAAAAAGAGAATACTTGCAGTGGGGCTAAGAAATGGTCACAGACACACTGTCATGCCTGGCTGTGATATGCCCTCCAAGGTGGATTCAGGCCAGAGTGGGAGAAAAACGCAGACCCCTGCCAGGCCTGCATTAGTTCTGGGGATACAAAGGAAATCATTCCTACTCATAAAGGTGGGAAAGCATAAAAGCATAAGTCTACAAGAATGTAAAGAGAATAAATCCAAATAAACCCTACTTAGTCAAACTCAAGGTAGTGTGGGAAGGAAAGCTTCATGTGGAAAGTGGCCATGGAGTTGCTTCCTGAAGGAAGAAAGAGAATTAGAAGGAGAGAGACTGCTCCTGACAGGAGGCCAGTGCTAGGTCTCAGAGAAGAAGGTCACAGAGGAGGAACAGAGAAAGGTCACTTGGGCTGTATCTCCAAGTGTGAAAAGAGAACACTAGAGAATAAAGCTGGAAAGGGGGGAGGTTGGGAAAGGTTTCAAAGCTATGGAGGAAAGGGCAGAAATGGGAATTGAAACAAAAGACATAAGAAAAGAGTTTACATTTGACCCTAGAAGAGCACAAAGCACTAGAGTGCCTGGGTCAGATATGATGTTAAAGGAAAATTTGGGGGGGCCTAGTTTAAAGAAAGGACTTGGGCCAGAGATGCCAATTGGAAGGTTCTCAAGATAATCCAGGAACAAGTGATGAGGGCCAGAACTAAGGCAATGAATGACTCTGGGAGGAGGGCAGAGATCAGGCATGTGGAAGAGGTCCAGGGGGCAAGATCTGGTTGCTAACTGTTTACTTGGGGTAAGGAAGAGTGAGGAGGCAAGGACAACACGCGAGATGTAGAAGAATGCGGCTAAATTTGACAGAAATATGGTAGTTCGGAAAGGGAGTGATCTGGGGGTAAAAACATGAAGCCTTCCAACTCTCTCTGTGCTTTCAAACAAAGTCAAACCTTGATTTACAAGGGTGTGAACAATGAAGTCAACTGTGAATTCAAGTTGTTTGGAGGCAAATGACATGACTGGTGGTACTGCTGATGACGGGCAACAAGTGAACCAAAGAATTGTAAGAACTGAAAATAAACTCCTCCACGGTGCACTTATATTGTTAATTATTCGCATAAAGTGAATATGGGCTTTTATTGCCACTTGTGATGCCACATGAAAAATATGAACATCTTTTTCAAATTTAAAATATTTCATTCACACATCTAGACACAGGCCAACAAGGTATTTATTGGGAAGAAAACAGCACCCATTCCAACTGGCAGGGCCTGAAAGCATCTCCAAAGATCAGGATAAAGAGCTCTCAGTTCTAAAACATAGCAGGTTAAACAACTCTACCAAGTCTCCACATGCCCTGGCCATGTACCAAGGTTTGAGAAGGCTATGTAAGAGGAGTGAGAACTCTGGTTTGAAGTACATTGCCAGCGGAGGGCTGAGTCTGGTAGGATCAGTCTGAGCCCCATGACCAGCAAGCTCATCACTTAACGGTGAAGTTTTCCATAGGCCGCAGCTCTTTAAACAAAAACACAAAATGGCTTTCTGTCCTGCGTGGTTCCCCCTTCTGTTCTAGAGCAACTGTAGCAGCAAAGAGGCCAGAGGGGTGTCAGGAATCACACAGCTTTTAAACCAATTCAGAGATGCTAACAGAACTGTTGGTTAATTATCCATGGGAAATCCTTACCAGGCACTGCTTCTAGAACATGCTGCTTGAGGAACCGAATCCCCATAATCCTGCCATCTGTGACTTCTCCTTGACCTCTGACCCCATGAATCACTCACTTTCAGCCTCACAGCAGCCCGGGCAAGTAAGCATTAGTATCCTCATTTCACAGACTAACAAACTGAGGTAAAACAGAGGTTTAGCTGCCTTGCCCAGGGAACACAGCAAGCAAGCATCTGCAGCTGGATTGCAAGTTCGATGAGAGCAGGGAATTTGTGCACATTTGTACTCCTCAGCCCTGTGCACAATGCATACCCCAAAGTAAGAATTCTATCTATATTAAAAAGAAAGGAACAGTAGATGAAAAAACACTTGGACAAGAGACAAAACAGCCAGCTCATCTAGAAGGATCTGTAAAAGAAACTCTTTTCTCCAAAAATGAATGAAGAACCAGCACACTTGGCCAACAACCATTTCATCAAGAGCTAGGCTAAGTACAAAGGCTACAAAAGGAGGCTGGATGGTGCAGTGGGCAGAATGCTGGGCCTGGAGTCAAGAAGACTCATCGTCCTGAGTTCTAATCAGATGCTCACTAGCTGTGCGACCCTGGGCAAGTCACTTCCCCCAGTTTGCCTCAGTTTCTTCCTCTGTAAAATGAGCTAGAGAAGGAGATGGCCAATTCCCTCCAGCATCTCTGGAGAAAGAAAACCCTAAATGGGGTCACAAAGAGTCAGACATGACTGAACAACCACAAGAAGGACACAGAGAGAGGCAAAAAGATGGTAACTATCCTCAAAGAACTCACACTAATGAAGAATACTGCATGCAAAGGAAGTCTACACACAAGAGAAAAGCCAAGCTAGGGAAGGTAATCTGGGAGGCTGAAGGGCCAATGGGGGACAAGGGAGCTATGGGTTGGAGCTGAGGCTTATAGGAAGCCTCAGAATCTAGGAGGCAGGAGAGAGGAGGGACAGTGTTCTGAGCCTGGAGGCAGCAAGGAAAGTATACTCAGCTGTTTTTGTTAGCTTTTTTCCCCAAGGGAGAAATCTCCCTCTGTAACTTACAGGTTCCTGACCTGGGGTTGGTGAACTTAAAAAAAAATTCTAACAACTATATTTCAATATAATTTGTTTCCTTTATAATCCTACATGATTTACTTTATGCACTTAAAAATGTTGCTCTAAGAAAGCACAGGTTTCACCAACAAGGTCTATGACACAGAAAAGGTTAGGAATTCCCATCCAGAAAGTTTCCTAGAACTCTAAGGGATCAAGTGACTTATCCAAGGTCACAAAGCTACGTATATGTCAGAGGTTGGTTCTCTATCCACCAGTCATACAGCCTCTCATGTATCTCATTATAAATTAATAAGCTGATAAAAGACTTGGCTACTCTAATCAATATAATGATTCAAGGCAATCGCAAAGGATTTATGATGAAAAACTGCTATCCACCTCCACAAAGAGAACTCATGAACTGAGCAAAATTAAAATAGTTTTTCTCACTTTATTTTTCTTGCTTTTTTTGGAAATAAGGCTAAAATGGAAATGTTCTGTGTAATTTCACACATATAACTGCAATCATATTGCCAGCCTTCTCAAAGTGGGTAGAGGAGGGGCGAGAGGGAAAGAGAAAATTCGGAACTCAAAATTTAAAGAGAAAAAAATGTTACAAATCAATACATTTAGAAAATGAATTAATAAACAGGTACTCTAGTTTATCATCTATCTTCTTATAACTGTAGTTACTGTAAATCATTCTTCCAAACCTAAACATTTCCAGGGCAATTTTAAAAACTGACTATCTGAAACTGCAAAGTTGGAGAGCAGACCTCAGACCATTGGTAATTTCCATCAACACTAGGTTTGGCCTGCACAGGCCAGGCATCCACCATTTTAATGATAAATTCTTGATTACTTTAAGTTTCTACTTAAGACGAAAGTATTCAAAGCCCCGATACAACCACTGATGATAGAAGTGTAAAATATACTCAAATAAAAGTGTAAATAGAAGCTAATATATTAACTGTACCATAGGACCACGATTCTCATAGAGAAAATAGTTCTTTGGCACATGACTAGTCTAATTACCTTAGCAATTAATTCACTCTCTTCTTACAGCATTCATAGCAAAGAAATCAAGGCTGAGTAGATTCCATGACATATTCCAAAGAATACATACATTTATGGCTGCAACTGCTGATAGAATTTTAAAAATGTTAATTTTTGTCTTTATTTTGATAATATTTGCCATATTATTTTATCCTTATTTTGAAGATCTGTGATATACCAGGCAATTTAAAAGTGCATCAATCTACTGTGACTGTTAATATAAACCATTTTACCAGAACATTGCTGTGGTATCTGTAGAAAGCCTGTAGAAAAGCCTTAACAGAGTTAAAAAAAAAAATTCATTATCACCTTCCATCCTTCCTATTTAAGGATGATTCTCAATCAGTTTAGCTTCTTTAACAACTGCAAACAAGCAATTCCAGTGAGTGCAGTCCATACAGAAGAGAAAGAGGAGGAAAAACCAGCATATGGACAATGGCAGGCCGCTGGTATGTCTCAGACAAGCCTTTGCCAATGGGGTAAAGTGGGGCAGCTACTAAATATTGTCCACCAGGAATTTTCAGGCCAAGAGAAGGAGTGTTCATGGAACTGTTACAGTCCCAGCCCTGGATCTGACTCAAGAAGAGTGGGGCTCACTCTGGAGAACAACGGGAATTATGTGAACTGAGTACCTAAAGGGCCAGTTGAACCAGAGGTTCAATGGCTAAGAATGTGCCACAGAAAGACCGAGTCCCCCCCACACACTTTAGTAAAAATGACAGTCTGACCACAAAGCTGATGTTCTCCCAGCAAAGCCTGACAACCAAATGTGGCTCCCTCCTACAGCACACTCTTACTGCACCAGAAACAAGTACGACCAACTCGTGGGGAGATTTCTCTGAACTGATGCAAGGTGAGGTAAACAAAATCAGGAAAGCAGTACATACAGTGACTGTAAATGCAAACAACAAAAAACATGAAAAGGAATGCTGAGAAATTACAATGACCAAGTCTGAAAAGATGCACCTCTCCCCAATTCCGGATCTGCGTGTCAGTGTTACCACAATACCTTTCCCCTTTTTCAGTCTTTACTCCAAAATCATTTATGAAGCACTTTCTATGTGCCAGGCTCTGGGAAGACAAAGCAAGGCAAAAACAGGGCTCATGCTTCCCAGGACTCTCATTCTAACAGGGGCCTCCGCTGTAAGGCAGGATCGGTGCTGAGGAGGGAGGAAGGAGGAAGAACATTCTAAGAATGGGGTCAAACAAGAGACAAAGAATAAACAGCAGCCCAGACTCAGGGGTGGGGGGGGGGGGGATCCAGAGAACAAGGAGAGGACCAGAAGAGTCGGCGAGATCCAGGATATGAAGGGCTTTAAATGCAAAACAGGATTCTGGAGGCCACCAGCAGAGCTGCAGCCCTCCACTCGCAGGTGTGAGCGGAGAGAGGGGTTTGCCTAGGCCAGGACAAGGGATCCACAGCATCTGGGGGGAAGGAAGAGATGATGGGGCAAGAGGAGGAGGTAGGGAGAAGGAGCTCTCAGCAAATGGTCTCTCTCTCTTTTTTTTTTTTTTTGCAAAGCATGAAGCAAGGTCCTCAGGTGAGGGACTGGGAAGGGAATGAGGAGCCATGGGAGACTTAAGGAGGGATGAACTAGGGCTTTGCCTAGTTTGCCTTGTCCATTATGTCACAGAATCAGCAGTGGAGTCAATCAGCAATGTTCGGTGTTTCTCTCTGGTATGTGACGAGGCAAAAAGGCAAGGGATGATGGGAGCAAAACCAAGGCTGGAGTCAGCAAAAGAACAAGGGGAAAGGGATCCACGTGTGCAGTTGCACTAATTGACTGAGAAGTCTGGACAGGGAAGGAATGGGACAAGCAGGACAAAGAGGGTGGCATGGGATTCCAAGAAGAGCAGGGTACGGGTAAGGGCGGGGATGCTAAGGCAGAAGAAAGGATAAAAGATGATCAAGGAAAGGCATTTCAGAGCACAAAAGCGGCATTAGCAGAGCCTAGTGGCTGACACTGGGCATCTCTGTGGCTGGGGTGGGCTGCAGGAGGCCATGGGAAATAAGAGTGAAGAACTAGGAGGGCGGGGGGAGGGAGGAACAGTGTGCGTGCTGCAATCGCTGACAAGGAAGGCAGGAGTGGGGCAGAGGGGGAAACATCCATGAGATGGTAGATGAAAGAGTTAGAAAAGCTGAATGACTAATCAATTTGGATGAAAGCACCTCAAAGCAGAGGGTGCCGAGTAAGGATGGCAGAAGGAACCTTCGGAAGGGGTGACAGGGAGCAAGGAACCATGCACCCACCACAGCCAGTCAGCCAAGAGGCAGGAGGGAAGCAGCATTACCCGGATAGGGTCAGAGGAAAAAGCAGGAAGGGAGGCAACAAATAAAAAGCACCTACTATGCCAGTCACTATGCTAAGCACTGAGGACACAGAAAAATAAGAGACAGTTCTGCTCTCAAGGAGCTCAAGAGTCTGATGGGAGAGGGGGAGAACATGAAAACAATTATCTACAAACAAGCTATTATGTTACTATACATTACATATGTACTATGTATTATCATATTTATATATATATATATATATATATATATATATATATATATGGTATTATATCTATTATACAGATAAAAGTAGAAATCCTGCAGAGGGAAGGCACTAGACATATGGGGTATAAAGAAAGGCCAAGATTTGAAGGAAACCAGAAGCTCAGGAAGGAGAGCATTCCAGGCATAAGAGAAAAACTTGAAGCCAAGAACTGGAGCACCTTCCTCAAGGCACAGCAAGGAGGTCAAGTGTCACCAAATCAAAGATGGGAGAGAGAAGTAAAAGAAGACTGAACAGAAGACTGGAGGGGGGCAGTTTTAAAGGGCTGACGGGAAGGGAAATAATAAAGTTTACTACAAGGGAGGATTTCCTGGGAAGAAAAGAGGAAGGTATATGGTAGGAAATGTAGATAATGTTAAAATAAAATCTTTCAGTAATCTTTTAAAGGACCTGGGTTAAAATCACTCCTTCTAAGACTTAATCGCGGGATCATAGGCAGCTCACTTAACTACTCTGATCATTCATCTACAAAATGAAGATAATTGCTATGGGATCTACTTCAGAGGGCTACAAGGCTCAAATGCAATCACAAAGGGAAAATGTTGCATCAATTCAGAAGCTACAAGCTACATACACACACGACTTGTGATTTCCTTTGTGTAGTGAACTTCCATCATGAAAATTCCCTCCATCTATGCAAATAAGCAAGAATTATCCATAACTGAGGAGTCTTGGAGAGTGACCTGGGTCACTGAGACTATGGCAGAGTGAATCACTCAGAAGCAGAGCAGACAGTCATAGTAACTAGAGTTGGAAGGGTCCCAATACAATATCTATCCGCTATCATCTGCTGCAGCAGCCATCCCATTGTACTCTGGGGTGCTCCTAATGGGTTAGGAAGTTTTTCCGGACATCAAATCAAAATTGGTCCGAATCGCACAAGGTATCCTATTTCTTCAACTCTCAATGGATGAGGAAGGGGGAACTGAGAACTGAAAATAAAAATAAAATACAATTTTAATAAGCCTTGATGGGCCTATCTGTCACTTCTTTCCCCATGGGCCTAATTCCTCCTGCAAACACCTTACTGGAGTCTTCTCCTGTCTAGTTCCTTCGGGCCATCCTGGCTATCCTGAACCCTCACCGGGTGATCAGCATCCTCAAACTGAGACAGCGAGGGTTGAACTCAATGCTCCTGGATGAAGCCTGACAAGAGTAGAACACAGCAACACCAAACACGGTCCTCCGGCCCCATTAAAGGAGTCCCAAACCAGATCTGATTGTCTGCCAAAACTTGTGGTTCCTACCTCCTCCACATCTCCAGCACCTGACCCCCGACTTGAACCCACACTCAGTACCCACCTCAGCTGCTACTTAATGCCTCTAGTGGAGATCAGTCTCCTATTATTCTAAGGCCTCGTCTTTCATCCTCTTAGTTCAGTCTTACATCTAGATGCCCAAGAGACGCACCTTAAACACAGATCTGACACTGTCACTCTGATCAATGAACTCCAGGAGTTCCCTGGATTATATCAAATCCTCTAAGATTAATGTAAATTCCTGTTTTGCTCTTAAAGTACTTTCCAGCCTACCTTTCTACCCTCTTACACTCCTCAAAAAGGCCAACGTGGCTTTTTGGTTCCTGGGGTCGAACAGTCCATCCTCCCCATCTCCCCACCTCTGCCAGGTAGTGCCACATACCTGGCATGCTCCACTGCACAGACACTCAGCAGGCCCCAGCTTCTAGTGAAGCCTCACGTCCTCTCTCTCCTTAACTTCCTTCCATTTAACTACTCTTTGTGCTAGACAAACCTTTAAGCACTTGTCTTACAATCAAAAGGTCAGTTACTGTGCCAGGGGGACATCCAAGGCCTCCATACATACTTGTTGACTAATTGCTATCTTACAACACAGATGCCTACTGAGTATGTAGTAATCTAATCAAACCCACTCTTTTTCCAAATTACTAACTGGAAGCTGGCTGGCGCAGTGGACAGGGTTGGGAAATGAGGAGTTAGGAATCTGTGTGAATCTGTGTGACCAAATCACATCACTTGCTTGCCTGTTTCCTTACCTAATAAAAAAGAAGTGATAAGAGCACCTAGCTCCCAGGTGGCCCTGGAAAGCCCCTGGCACACACAGGTACACAGGCGCGTGCACACCTTATGGATGAAATGCTGGCTACCATTCCTAATATTATCATTAAATTGTTCCCTCCCACCTTGTAGCAGAAAAATGGGGTTTTCAGACTTAGCCTCCCCAGCGAATGCCACTTCTTCAGGTACAATGGAATGTAAGCCACTGGAAGACAAGGACTGTTGGGCTTCTTCTTTGTGCCCCAGGGCTCAGCACAATACTTGGCACACAGAAGTGCTTATTAAGTACCTCTCAGCGTCTATCCAAGTTACTAACAAAAATAGTTAACAGGAGGGCCCACCAGAGATCCCTGGGGCCCTCTACCAAAGACCTCCTATTGACACTGCACCATTAACAACTACTCTGTAGACACAGCCATCCACAAGGTTCTGAATCCACTGGATGACATTATGTAATCTAGATCCCTCAATTTCCCCCAAAAGAATCAAACAGGATATTCAAACACTTTGCCAAAATCTGGGCAAAATGTCCACAGCATTCCCGTTACATGTAAAAGACAGGCAGCCTGTAAATCAACACAGGGCTGCTGGTTCAAAGGAGAGGCTCATGGGATGGATGGTGCAGAGCAGCCAAGTGATTTATCCAGGACCACACAACATGGAATTGCTGATCACAGTCTGCAACAGACCCAAGTGCCTTTCCTGGGGCCTCCAAAAATTCGAAAGAGACTGACACATGCAGCTGTTTCATTTTTCATTTGTCCACAGGCCCAGCATGCATTCCTTTGCTAGAGTGGAACTTGAGCCGTTTCAGGGCTGCTCCTCCACCTTTGGTGTCCACCTGCCATCAACCTTGCTGCCTAGATCAGTTCTGGTGAAAAACATCTATTCTGAATATGCTAAGTGCTGGGGAGACTGTTCTTGCCCTCAGGAAGCTCCCAATCTAATGGTGGAGACAAGAAGCAAACAGATAGGTACAAACAAGCTATACAGAGGATAAAGAGCAAATAATCAAGAGAGGGAAAACTCTGGAATTCAGAGCAGGGACTCAAGTTCACAGCCTGCCTCAGATATTTCCTACAAATGGGACCCTGGGCAAGTCATCTACTGTCTCTGACTCAGTTTCTTCCTTTTCTGTAAATAGTGATGACAGCCCCTCCCTGACAGTGTTATTGTACCGTGCATAAAATGTTCAGAGTAGACGAAATCCTCCAATGGGAGGGCTGCTCCTCCGTCTTTGGTGTCCATCTTCACCCAACTCTCCCCTGTGGCTCCCAGAAGCTGTAGCATATCCATCAGCCACATCCTGGCAAAACTATCTTGGCAGACA
Source organism: Potorous gilbertii (assembly GCA_028658325.1). Classification (NCBI taxonomy): domain Eukaryota; kingdom Metazoa; phylum Chordata; class Mammalia; order Diprotodontia; family Potoroidae; genus Potorous; species Potorous gilbertii. The sequence continues at coordinate 49,814 of JAQQSK010002572.1, read as the reverse complement.
GGCTAAACCAGGTGAGGGTAAACAATGGGACTCAAATCCATCAGTGAGTTAGGGGGGTGTCTATCAAGCACCTCCCCCAGTGGAATAGGCAGATGAGAACAATGAAGTGAGAGGAAGCAGGCATTGTGGGGCACTAATAGCTTGATCAGGCATCTAAAACACAAGGACATCCACTGCATCCTGGGCCATCAGGTGTCCTGACTTTTATCCTGCCTCTGGACTTTGGCAACAAAGAGGCATGATGCCTTTGTGCAACTCAGCCTCACTCAAATCCAGTTCATGAACCAGTCAAGATGTTGCTCTGTGACATCACTGGTCCTCTTTGAAAATGAAGGACAAACAACAGAGAAAAAATAGGGAGGGCTTCAAGGAGGAGGTGACATCTGACCTCAACCCTGAAGAAAAGTAAGGAGGCCAAGAGTGAATGTGACCCAGCTCACCGCAAGAGTGGATCCTGTGTTTTGTTCCAGGAATAGATAGGGACAAAAAGAGGTCAAAAACCTGGCCTCAAGGAGCTCTCCATCCAAAGGTGGAGGCAACAAGCAAACAAATGACAGCACAAACAAGCTCTATACGAGATAAATGGTAAAGAATTAGCTGAAGGAAGGTGCTAGATATAAGAGAAACTGGGAAAGGATGCCTGTAATGTGAGCAGAAGAGGGAGAGCATTCCAGGCCTGGGGAACAGCCAGGAGGTCTGTGTCACTGCAGAGAAGAGTACATGGTGAAAGGTAGGGTATAAAAAGACAGAAAGGTGGGAGAAGGGAGTAGCTTATAGAAGGCTTTGAATGAAAAACAGCATTTTGTGTTTGCTCCTGGAGGCATCAGATCTGTGCTTTACAGAATCCTTCTGGTGGCTGAGTGCAGGTTGGACTTGAGAGGGGAGGGAGAAGACGGGCAGACCCCTCTAGCAATTCTTCCAAGAGTCCAGGTGTGAGGTGATGAGGGCATGTTACCAGGGTGGAGGCAAGGTCAGAGGAGAGAAGGGGACAGATAGGAGAGATGCTGCAGAGGGGAAATCAATGGATCTTGGCACTTTATTGGATGTGGGGGGTGAGAAAGAGTGAGGAGTCCAGGGTGATTTTTATGTTGGGAGCTTGAGGGGCTGGGAGCAGGACAGAAAGGTGAGGGGTTCCATTTTGGACATATTGAGTTTAAGATGTCTACTAGGCATCTGGGTTGATGTCTGAAAGGCAGTTGGAGATGAAAAGACTAAAGGTCGGCAGAAGTTAGGGCATCATAGAGACAGATGGTCATTAAATCCATGGGAGCTGATGAGATTACCAGTCTAGAAGAGAGAAGAGAAGAGGGACCAGGACAGAGCCCTAAGGAACATGTATAGTTAGACGGTGTGATCTGAAGGACAATCCAGCAAAGGAAGGGCAGAGGGACCGAGAAGGAGAACAAGGAGAGGGGAAGGTTCCAAAAACCTAAAGATAAGAGGCTCCAGAAGGAGACAGTGATCCAGAGGATCCAAGGCTGCTGAGAGGTCAAGGAGAATGAGAGTAAAGAAAAGTCTTAGACAAGAGATGAGGAGGATTGGGGGGGAGGGGTGGTGATGGGGAGAAGGAGAGAGTCTGGATAGAATGTGGGAAGTGATGTGGAGCTCTAACCATGGGAGAATAAAAGGGAGGAGGAATCTTCAAAGAATTAGAAAGCACCACCTTGCAAGGTCCTTTGTCAGCCTGTCCTCCCACATGGTACAATTCCCAAGGTGTCTTCACCTCAGGCTCTGGAATTTTTAGAGATGCCAGACCTTTTGCAGGCCTTCACATCATCTCCAAATTCAGACCATCTTCACCAACCACCAACAATGTTTTATCCTGCCTCTGGACTTTGGCAACAAAGAGGCTGATGCCTTTGTGCCTCCGGATGAAAGGAGCATAGAACTAGGAAAGTCAAATGATGAACCTTGAAAGGATGATAAAAGAGGAGTCTGCAGAAGGGAAGATGAGGTCAGTTTGGGACACAATGAGTTAGAGGTCCAAGTGAGATGTCCAAATGGGTGTGTCCAGCAAGCAGCTAGATTCAGATCAGCTAGAAAGATCTGGGAGTCATCACTAATCCGGCAACAACTGAGATTATGAACTGATGATATCTCCTAAGGATAAAGTACAAAGGCAGGAATTCAGCTGAGTTTGAGGAATAGGAAAAATACGAAATCATGCTACACCAGCGTTTCCAGGTTCTAGTGGAAGCTGCCCACCCTAAACTAACCCATCTTTCCTTCCCTTCAATATGGAGATTATCTAATCCCTTTGAGAGCTATCGAAATGTGAGTATCTACAAGATGGCTGGTCAAGGTTACAAATATAGCCTGACCATAACTGCAAACTGCTTTTACTGTGCAAAGTTTAATTAACACAAATAAGGGTTCACCTGGTGACCTTGATTTTATTAGCCCTATAGAGGTTTTAATAAAATGCATACAAATATTAGTCATTTATACTTTTATAATTAAAACTGGAAATGTCAATTCTTTAATAGTGAAATGCATTTACTATTAAAATGATGTTAGAATACAAATAGCACATGACTCAGAGAAGAGAATCTTCACAAGAGTCTTACTATGCATTTTCTAGATCAATGATGAGGACACAGATAGCCTCTGCCTCAAGCTTATCATGTGCTCTTGTGTTCCATAGGCAAGCTTCAGATTAATATCTCCCATCTCCAGGTCTTTGCAGATCAGGATCATTTTCCATTTTCCAACAGCATTTCAAAATCTCTGTGTTACTCAGATGTCAAAAGCAACTAGTCATTGAAGCTTTCTTTTAAGCTGTCCTTCAGTTAGTGTGGTATGACCTGTTTTCCCACATACAAGCATATGGGAGATTCCATTTCTAGCTCTGTTATAGTAATATTCAGACAATTTAGTGATTTTGCTGAACTGTTCTTTGTCACCTGTATTGATGAATTCAATATAAGCTCCCTGAGGGCAGGGGATACTGCATCCCTAGCATCTAGTACACATTAAGTGTTTAATAAATACTCATTGCATGAATGATTAAAGCTCATACATATGCCTTCAGGCAGCAAAATCCTCCCTTCCACACTAAGAAGTATAGAGAGCAGAGGACGCCCATGACTCCACAGCAGTGCAAGAACCCTGCAATACTGTGCCTTTTTACAGCTTTATGTCAACATGCTCCGTTGACCACAACTGTGCACCATACAGTTAATCCTTACTGCACATACAAGTGCTTTAGGGAAATCTGTTTAGAAAGGCAGAGAGAACAAAGAAGGTTTCCTTTAGCACAGGGCTGCAGCTCCAAGGGGCCAAGTCCTGGGTGTGGTAAGAAGGGCCTACCCCACTCTGCTTAGAAGAGGGTGACATTTCTGATTATGGAATCAGACACAGGTGTGATGAGCTCCACCTTTCTCAGAGACTTTAGGTGAGTTCAACTCAATCCCACTTCTGCCCATGTTCTCTCCTTAGTCAATGCAGGATGGGAGCCAGGTGGATCCCAGAAATGAGATGCATAGACTTCTAAAAGCAGAAAGCAGGAGACACACACCATGACTTCTAAAATCAGCAAGGCGAAGGAAAGATGGGCACTTAAGAAGAGAGGTTTCCCAACTGCAATCTTGGTTGCCTGGGCCCCACCCTAGGTTTTCCAGGTTGTTGTTTCAAGAGGGGGAAAGATTTGAGAGAATAACCAGAATGGAGTCATCTTCAGACTACCCTTCATAAAACAGAAATAGGAGAAAAACAGGGCTGTCTTGCAGATCGCATAGAAAGAGGCACTGGAATTTAGGTTCAAACTTTCTTCCTTTGGAAGATTTTTGTCTCATTGACAATTCTCTTGGCTGTTCTCTGTTGTGTAGTGTGGGACGACTGTTGTGTTTATAATAAATTAGGTTCCCCTTGTCTTCCATAAAAACACCTTCTTCCTCTGTGGTAACAAGAGTACTATTAAGAGGCAACAATGACATAGCATTTAAAAGTTTGCAAAGCACTTTAATCCTCACAAAAGCTGTGGCATGCACAGCCACCACACCCTGGCAAACCTCTGGCTAATCAGATCGAGGAACACTGACGGGCATCCAACCCATCAGTGAGTTAGGGGTATCTACCCTAACCATGTGAAGGCTTCCCCCAGGGAAGGGGTGGATGAAAAGTTTTTCCAACAGCCATGAAGGGGGCGGAAGCAGGCACTGCTGTGGAAAGCTTAGAACTTGGTCAGTCAAAGACACCAAAGTCATAGACTGCATCCTGGGACATCACCAGTTGTACTGACTTTTGTTAGGTCATTGGACTTCAATGACTCTGAGAGAGTGAGGCTGAAGACTTCCTGCACTTTGTGATGATTGCCTCACTTGAATCTAATTAATACACAAGTCAAGACATCACCCTGTGATGTCATCCTCTTCAAAAACGAACAACAATCCTCACGATAACTTTAGGATGGAAGTGCTGTTATCCTCCCCTTTTTACAGATGCTGAAACTGAGGCTGAAAGGTTCCATGACTTGCCCGGGGCCAATGAGCTAGGAAGTGTCTGAGGCAGGAGTTGAACCTAGGTCTTCTCAGACTCAGGACCCAGCCTTTTATCCACTCAGAGGCCCCAAGTTCTAGTTTCATTGCTCAGAAAGGCAGCCCATGGCAATCAAGAAAGGAATCCTCCTACTACACAATAGGTCCGTCCCCACTGGACTCTCATGATTCTGAAGTTCCTACTTTAAGCACTGAGGTTACAGATAGAAGAAAAACTCAATGGTCCCTGCCTGGAAAAGCTCCTGTTCTACCCAGAGAGACTATACATGGGGCAAGTTTCAGGGGCAAGTCTCTGGGAAAGGCCTCATGGTCTACAGGGCACAGCAGCAAAGCAGACAGTCATGCCTCTTCTTCAGTGTCAGTTTCAGGCAGTGCCAAGGACTGGAAAGTGGCAAGATCTCTCTTTCCTGAGTCTCCAGTGGCCAGGCTGCATCTCCACAGGGGTTGCTTCCCAGGAGGATGGCTGAGAACACTTGGATCCTCCAGGAATCCCATCTCCGCCCACTGCTCATCCCCTTCCCTACTGGGCCCCTGGATCCTGCCTATCCCTCACAGGATGCAAGTTATGGGCCTTCCAGATGCCCCTTGGTAAAACTAGCATTGCCAAGGCTCTCTCTGGAGGACAGCTCAAGCCTTGACAACATGCCCAGTGCTGGTTGCTCTCCTTGTCCCCTCTCCAAAGAGATTAGAATCACAGACTCTCCCTCCACAAAGTCATCTCCTCCTCTGAGGTCACTGTACCTGCCTAAAGTCCATGCCATGCCCAGATCCTGGTGGCTGTCACCATTTCCTTCTCAAGATCAGCACCTCATTCATGGCCTTCCTCTATAGCCCAACCCCTGACTACACCCTTGAAAGGCTCAATTATTTATGATGATATCAAAATCCTGGCCACCCAATGCATCACCCTTCTCAATTCCCCAGATCTAGCTCTCCAGCCTACTTCAATTATCCCAGGGATGGGCAGCTAAGTGGCATGGAGAGAGCATTTGGCCTGGGGTCAGAAGACTAGAATTCAATACGGCCTCAGACATGAACTGTGAGAGCCTGTACAACTCACTTCATCTCAGCTTGCCTCATTTTTCTCATCTATAAAGTGGGAATAATGAGCAACTCCCTTCCAGGGTGACTGTGAAAATCAACAGAGGTAATATTTGGAAAGCACTTGGCACAGTGCCTGCCACATGGTGAGTACTATAGAAATGTCAGGTATTAGTTATTGTTGTTATTAAGCTTAATACTAAATTCCAAATTGCTTCACTCATGTCATGATCTTGAATTCCTGAAATTCTCCTAATTCAGAAACTCCAATTTTCGGCTAGGTGTAGCAATGGACAGAGTTTGCATTCTGCCTCTGATCTGACTAGCAGTGTGACAAGTCTCTTAGCTTCCTGGTGACAAGAACAGCAGCTGCCTCAGGGTTCTAGTGAGGATAAAACAAATTAACAAAGGGAAGGTGCTCTGCAAACCTTAAAGAGGTATAATCACTAGCTGGCTAGCTATTTTTCTTCTTCCAAACCATATTTTTCAGCCTCAGTAGGAGCCCTGGGCCTTCTGGTCTCCTCTCTTCTCCCTGTTCTGGTCTCACTTGCAAAGGATCCTATGTTTAGAGAAAAGAGGGACCTTAGTTATCATATAGATTCAATCTCCAACTTTCCAGAAGAAAACACAGAGCTCCCTCCTAGCTCCTTATCCACTGGAGCCTTCCCAGGGCTTATAAACATCTGAAGGTCTGCAGAGCAAGCACAGGAGAAAGAAAACAGGCACCAAGCCAAACATGGCAAAAGGTTCTTCTGGTGGTTACAGCTGACAAGGGGGCCATGGAGGCTTTTCCCCTTCTAACTAAAAAAGAAAGTGTAAGCAACTGATGGGCCAGATCTAAAGGAGAACTTGGAGAAGAAGCTGGCCCTGTCCATCAACACGGGTGCATCTGAACAGCATGGGTAGAAGGCAGTGACCAAACTGAACAGCTCCTGGTTTTACTGAAACAGAACCAAGAAATGAAGCCAAAACTGCCCTTTGCTAAAATCATTCGATAGTGAGACATTCTGAGGCCATCTGCTCTCCCTCCTTAGGTGCACGAAGGCCAGGTATGATCTGGTTTGTTGAAATCATTATTTTAATAAATGGCACAACCAGCCAGGAAAAATGTTTCCCAAATTATCTCCCTCCTGGGAGCAACTAACTGAACACTTCGCATTTGTGTAACAAGTTACAGTGATGGACCTGCTTGGCAAAACATTAAAAAGGAAGTGCCGGGAGTTTGCATACAGCATTCAGAATCTGTCATCAGGCCACCGTGATCAAACTGTTACGGGGCAAGGATTTCTATGCTCTGTGCTAGGGAAAAAACACCACCAAATTTACAATCCAATTTTTTTTTCCAAACCACCCACCAGTCTTTCCTGTACTGGGACACATGGCACAAAGGTGACTTTCTCTCTTCCTCCTCCTCTCCCTCTTCCCTTTCCTTTCTTCTCCTCCTTCTTTCCCCCTTCACCTCCCACTCCCAATTTCTCTACTTCTAGCTCCCCTCCCTACTCCTCCTTCTCTCCTCCCTTTTTCCCTTCTCTCTCTCTCTCTTTCTCACACACTCACACACACACTCACACACACACACACACACACACACACACACTCCTCTCATGTCACTAAAACAATTATTTCTTACTCATAAGATTTCACTTTGTGTTTTCTCTTTTAAATAGGATATAGGTCATCAAGAATAGGAATAAAAGTGATAGAAAAGTTAATACTCTAATAAAAAATTCACATTAAGGTGTGGAGAGAAAGATAAATCCCGAAAAGCATTGTTCCCTAGTAAGCAGTAGAGAAGAAATGCAGATTTGATGGTCGAAGCAGAGAATTGCAGTCTGAGAATTGCATCACTACCTGCCCTTCGGGTGAATGCTGTTGTGCTCTGTTCAGTTTTATAAGCATCATTGTTAATTCTTTTAGTCACCATTTACACCCTCCTTACTTAAATTAAACAAAACTGCACCCATTTTTCTCAGCTAAGAAATACGAAAGCTTACTAAAAGACACATTGAGCAATTTTAATCAGCTTAAAACAAAATGGAATTGGAATTTAAGTAACTCCCATCAGGAAATCACTGAAATAAAAAGAAAACACCCTGTCCATGGTTTCTTTCAAACTTTACCACCTTCATGCCCTTTTTCTCCCTAATCACTACTCTTACACCCAAGACACTCAGAGCAATACTCCTTTTCTCACCAGATTTGTGACCCTCCCACAAAAATCTGCATTTGGAGTTTCTAGGAAGTCACAAGACACTCAGAGCAATACTCCTTTTCTCACCAGATTTGTGACCCTCCCACAAAAATCTGCATTTGGAGTTTCTAGGAAGTCAAGTCAGTCGGTCGGTCAGTGTTGGTTTTCACATCCACTGCCAAACCAGAAGTGGAACCTTTCCTTCCTCTGTCTTCTACAGGTTCTCTCTCAGGGAAATTCACAGATCATTCAAAGAACTAAAAGGAATCCCAAAAGATATGTAAGGTAAAAGTAGGCTCAGAGATGACAGATCCACAATAAAGAAACAGGCACCTTGACTGCTCAAGTGGAGGAAGCTAATTAGCAGCAGAGGAAAAAGCAGAGGCCATTTCAGGGCCTGTGGTTCTTTCATTATATCAGGCTACTTTCCCTCATGGTATGTAATTTTAGCTGGGTCATCAGGAAAAACATCTTGTATATAACAGACAAAAGAAAGTAGTGACCAAAATCTGACAAAGTGCCTCACTGGATCCAAAGCAGAGTCCTACAAAGCTGAATCTCACTCATGCAGAGCAGTCTTTATTAAGCACCTGCTTCTTGCCTAGCCTTCTCCCACTGCAGACACGAGTCAACAAGCACTGGTACGTTTTTGTTCTTCCAAGAGGCCCAATGACATCATGAATAACATCTTGACTTGTGCATTAACTGGATGTAACGAGACAGAGGTATACAAAGCCATCAGCTTCACTCTCTTCCAGGGTCATCCTGGTGAGGGCTCAGGATACCATGGATGACCTTGGTTTCTTCGATGTCTGACCAAGCTTAGGAGTTCCACAAACATCTGCTTCAGCCACCTTCATGGTTCTGAGGGCTGGGCAAGTCCTCACACCAGGGGTGCTGGTCCTCCCTGAACACCCCACACACCCCATACACCCCGCAGGAGAGCTAGAACTTAAACAGTACAGGAAATGTACCAGTATCTGTGATAAAATAAGAAATGAATTACAAAAAATAGAAAAGTCAGAATCACCAAAAAGAGAACAGATGTGAATAGTAGCTATAAATAAAATAGTATGTACATACAGTTTCCTCGTGTCTGTATTTGGGACACCCTATACTTCTAGCAATCATAACTCATTTTATTGCTATATACAGTAGCAATAAGAAACCACTGCTACACAGAAATTTCCAGGGAAAAATTCTAAAATATGATAACTTCAAAATAGCCTTGATCTCCTCATTTACCCCAAGGGCCCCTCCAACAAGCAGCTGCCTTACTGCTGGCCCCCTGTGCTTCTTAAACACACACATACCACACACGCACGCGCGTGCACACCCTGCCTCTAAAGGGCAGGTTAGGGTTAAAACTTCTTAAGTTTTCCAATCCAAGTATAATCTCAGTTTTTGCATCTTTAAATCCAGTCACAAATATAATTTCTAAATGCTATCACATACCACTATCCCAATTTATTATTCTAGCTCCAAATGGCCCTGCTCCAATCAGGCTTTCTATTTAGAGCAAAGAAAGGTGCTCCTGTAGACAGTCTGAGATATGGCCTGACCTCTAATTCACATTTTCCTCCTGAAATAAAGTTGTAGAGGGAAAAAAGCTGAGTGGAATAGAGATAAACTCAGCTTCGTTTCAGCAACTCTCAATTACTAATTAGTCTAAAACAGTCCTTTAACTTTTCTTTCCATGAATCAACCTCTTTGTGCATGCCACTGCATGAAATCCATTTTTATATTAGTGTTGGCACTGAATATTATGTGGGCAAGACAGCAAATCAGTCAGTTTTCACAGTAGAGAAGCTTTGCTAAAGCGAGCTAAGATTTAAGGACCTCATTTCATAGCCTGAATAAGATGCCATTTTCTTCTCTGAATTCGAATTAGACTCTGTGAAAGCCAAGCTGTTAACTCCCCAGGTCCTTTCCTGCCAAGTTCACAACATTCGAAGGGGCTGCTCCTTGAGCCAACACTTTGAAGCCAATGGGGGAAGGACAAAACAGCCACAAAGTGAAACAGTTCCTCCACATCTCCAAGTTATTTAGTATTAAGGAGCACCAAGAATGTTCTCCTTTCTCCCTTACTAGATTTCAATATAAAGAAACATTCTTACTGATAAAAAGACAAACCACTTGGAAAAGGAAACATCAAAAATCTGGATTTAAAATACATGTATATATTAATAATGAAGCTAAGTCTATTTTTACTCTATAAATTAATAAAAATACATTTAACCTTTGAGTACACTCAACTCTCAATTGTCCATGGCAAAGCTTGCATTCAGATCTTGGGGATTTTATTAGGAAGATGACATAAAAGAATTCTCTGCAAGCATGATTCACTATCTCATAAGAATAAATTCAACACCACAAAGAGGTACTAAGTATCTCCTCTGAGTCAAAACTTATCTATGCTGGATCCTGGGGGGTATAAAGCCAACTAATAAAATAGTCTCTATTCTCAAGGAGGATTCCCCTGCAAGGGTGCAGCCAGGACTAAGTCAAAATAGAGCGTGTACAAATTAAAGTCCACTCAATAAACTTTAATTAAGTACCTACTATTTGCCAGGTACTGTGTTGACTGTGGGGTTACAAAACTGACAAACTAAGCAATCCTCTCACGGTGGAGACGCTTCCCTTTAAAGGTACTACAAAGTCATTTCCAGAGGGAGAAATCCAAACAAGGGAGAAGAGGAATTGAGAAATAAGAAAGCAGCATATTTTAGAAACCCAAGCAGAACTGTTAGGAAGCTATAGGGCCCTGCTCCCTCTAGCAAAAGATGGGATGTGAAGGGTGAGAAGTCTTCATTCCCACCTGCTCAACACCTCCACAGTCCTGGAGCCAAGCGATCATTGGGAGGGAGGAATGAGCCCCTCCCACTTTGTTCCCGGACCCTTACCTCTAAGCCAGTCCCTTCCTGACTGCCAGTACACGCTTACAGAGTAAATACTTCAACACTAACTGCCAAAGGCCAAATTGCTTCCACCTGGCTCTGCCCCCTTATTTCTCATAAAGGGCCTAGGTACAACAGGAGCCAAGTATGTATTTCTTCATTTTGTTTTTTTTGGTAAAGCCTGCTTTCAGATGAATCACTAATCAGTCATCAAAGAAAACTAGCCCACCGTCTGAGAAATCTGGAACACAAGACTTACAAACATGATGAGGAACAAAAGTATCCTATTTAAAGAAGGATCACCAGCAAGAATCTTAACCTAAGACCACTAGGATGAAGCACAGCACTGGAAGAGAGATGTCGGAGGACTTCAGTATGCTAAGAGCCATCCCAGAGTAACCTCTTACTAGATAATTAACAGCAATACTGCAGGCACTAGCCAAGCCCCAGCGTTAGCTCCCATCCTGAACAAACCCTGCCAGTTGGGTTCTCCCTGATAATACACGATGGAGTTTTTAAATAGACCTCCTTTATACATAATGTTATTTTCTCACTAAATTATTCAAGTACTATGGGGAACTGTCAATAGCAGCATTCACTGACTCTGCCAGAACAGCGTGAGACCTACTTTGTATTCCCCGTCTCAGGCTTCACCAATACCTGAACTATGTTACAAGTGGACATTTCTTTTCACTACAGAAAAGGAAATGAACAAGCATTCTAAAAACAAAACATGAACTCACTAAAGGTAAATAATTGTGCTTCCCAAGAAGTACAATGAATGTGCTAACTGTTCTTCCCCATTTGCCAGTTTTTGTTGTTGGTTTTGGGGGCTTGGTCACAATACACACATTCAGGAAGATGGAAAGCTGAGCGTAAAAGTCCTCACAACGAGAACTGTCAGGGGCTACTCTGAATACTCTCCCCAAAGATTGTGTTGTTGTAGGGGTAGTTCCCATTAAGGACCATTATATAAAATGTTTCAAGTAATTTTCATCTTTGGAAAGACTTCCACACCAGTTAAAAACAAAAAAAAAGGTCTAATAGGGTACACAGTCCTCTAAGGGAGTTTCTTTTGCCCTAATTCCAAGATGGTGTGGAGGTGAATTTGGGCTCCCACAGATCTAGCCAAGTAGATACAAGCTCTAGCAGGTCCAGCCCGGACTGCAGCAGCCCAACTATATCTTTATCTGAAGGGCAGCCAAGCAAAGATAGGGCCAGTGCAACACCAGGGTAGTGGCCACCAGATGACTGACAGGTTTGTTAGGCCACAGCAAACCATAAAAACAGTCAAAGGCATGAAGAGATTGTGATTTACATCTGGGGTCAGGGGTGCAAGCTCAAACATGTACAACATGCACTCAAGCAAATACACGTACCCATGAAATCATGAATCCTTTCACTGACATCAACAAACATTTCTGAAACTAGGTACTAGCCCAAGGATTATTAAGACAAAAAAGAAACAGCTCTGCCCTTGAGAAGCTTGTAATCTACACAGGGGGATGATTAGTAAATATAAAATGCGCACGATGTCACAGTGAGGAGAAATCCCAGAAAGACTCTGATGGAGACCTGAGGATACCAAATGGAGCAGAGCTGAAAAGGTGAGCTTCCCCAGAAGAACCCAGGACCCACTCCCCACGCCTCCAAAAGGGAAAGAAAGTTCTTCATTGACAAAGAACTGGCTACTAGAGTTTTCTTTCAGCCCTGATGTTTGATTATGTAAAGAACCTGATGAAAACTCATTCATAAAACTGGTTCAAAGGGAATGGCAAAAATCACCATACAATTCCCCTATAAATAATCGCTGCAACAGGCATTCGTAGAGCAGAAAGAGAATTTATTTCCAGCAACATTCTGTGTAAGAAGTTTCCATTAGAACAAAAGAATTTGGACAGTCTCTTAGGGATTTGGCCTATACTATTCCAAGAAAAAAAAACCATCCTGAGTTATGCTATATAAGGCTAACAGAAGAAAAACCTGTTTAGCACCAGCAGCTGGGATTTCTCTCTGTTTAAATTAGATAACAAACCCTGATCTAATTTTGTCCCCTCTGCGCACTTGCCATAGAGGATGTAATTATTTTAATGCTAGGGTTAATTATGCGCCAGGCACAAAAGCAGCTGATACAACAGAGAAACAAAAACCAAAATGCCAGGACTTCCCTCCCACCCAAAGGCTTTAAGATGCGACTGACTGAAGAAAAGGTGTCACCTTTCACCAATAGTGGAACCAACTTCTCACAGGACAAACAGGTAATCTGCATCAAAATAGCACAGGAAGTTCAAGTACATGGCAACAAGAGTGGAGAACCTCAAACATGCCAATTACAGCTGTCCAAATTCACTCACTTCTTGTCCAGCCAATCAGCAAAGGGAAAAGCCCAGGATCATGTTAACTTTCTGAATGAGGATAAAATAGGAATAAAATATCTATGCCCACACCAAACTATTTATAGCAGCGCTTTTTGTAGTAGCAAAAGAACTGGAAATATCAAAGAGGGAGCAGTTAAACAGGCCGTGGGACATGAATGTCATGGAAAGGATGAATGCAATCAGTCCAGAGAAGCATGAGGAGATTTACATGAACTGATGCAGAGCAAAGTCCTCATCATCAGAGAACACAGTGGCTTTTGTTCAGTCCTGTCAATGCTTCACAACCCCAACTGGGATTTTCTTGGCAAAGAGACTATAGTAGTTCACCATTTCCTTTTCCAATGAGAAAACTGGGTCAAATGGGGTTTGACTTGCAAGTGACTTGCCCAGGGTCACACATCTAAGGCTAGATTTGAACTCAAGAAGCTAAGTCTTCCTGATTCTAGGTCAGGCACTGTGCCACCTTGCTGCCTACAAAATGACTATAACAATGAAAATAGAAAGAACCCCCACAAAACAATAAAAACAGAATGCAGTGAAATTCTAACGATCAGGCTTAACCCCAAAGAAGAGCTAAGAAGTCCTTTTGTGGTTCTTTACAGAGTAGGGGACTACAGGTATACAACACTGCTTTTAATGTCAGATTTTGACCCAGTTTGTTGATTAGTTTTGCTGATATGTTCTTTACTTCCTTTTTTTATGTGTTATGAGAAATGGCTCTCTGTAAAGGGGCAGAGAAAGGAGTATACTGGGAAAGGGAGGTAATATAAAAATAAAAGATTTCAAAAAGTTATTTTTTTAAAATTAAGTGTTCTATAAAAAAATGCTTGCTTTGAATTAGATGGTATCAATGAATCAATTTTATGCCACACATTCAACTGGAAAAAATAATCACAAAAATAGACACAAATGCAAAACAAATTTATTTGAGACATGACCCACATTATTCTGAAAGAATCCTTTATTCTTATATATTCATCTTAAGAGGGAATACAATATATTTTGATATTTTAAAATATGGTTGCCTTCAAGTAACAAAATATCAATTTTAAGGACTACAAGTAGACATGACAGATCTTAACTGAAGCATAAACATGAAATTAGATAAGATCTGATATATTAACATACATAGTATAAACTATATAACTATACTATATTAGTATATACTAACTATACATCCAATGGGCTGCTCTCAGCATATGTCTCCCTCTGATCCTCCCCACAAAAAACCCCACTCAAAAGTAGAATGGTCTCCAGTGTCCCAGTCTCTTTAGATCAGGGCTTCTTAAGCTTTGTTACGTCATGGACCCCTCTCCCAGTCTGGTAAAACCTATGGTCCCCCTCTAGGAATATTCTTTGTGTTTTTAATTTATAATTGAAGGAAATGCTAAATTTCAGTTAAAGGCTGGTGAAAACGAAGGTGTCATTTTTTTCCTCCAAGTTAACAGCCCCCCCTGATATCTGTCCATGGACCCCAGACTGAGATGCATTACACTTCTTATGTCTGGTTTGTTTTGAGTCAGGCCAAACACAAGAAATGTTGTCATGGCAAAAGTGTCAGACCCTCAGCTGCATCAATACCAAACCAGGTTAAAAGGTCACTGGGAAATAGGAGGCAGAATAAGTACAAGTCCAACAGAACATGGGCAATGTCCATCGGTCTGCAGCAGCAGGAAGGGATGACTCTGGTCAGCTTGATGGCCCCTTTTGATCCGAGTTTAGCACTGCTACTACAGAATACCCATAAAGGGTTTGCACAAAATTTAAGAAGTTTAGCAAATGTGCCAAAGTCCTACAATGTTAAAGTCATACAAATTTCAACTTGGGTTTTATGCAAAGGTGTCATTTGCAGGAAGGTTTTGTGGGACCCAGAGAGAAATCATGTGTCCTCCCCAGGCAAGGTCAGCCCAAGCTTCCAGACAGTGCAAGAAAAGCAAATGGCCAAGGTTCTTCCCTTTGAAGAACTATTTTCAGAGAAGGATCATCTCCCTGACATGCCAAAGACGCAGGCCAAATATGATGATTTTCACTTCTGAAAACTGAGAAAGGGAGCCAAATGCTTTGTGCAAAGCTAAGACAAGGGTTGCTGCCTGCCTGCTCCAGGCAGCTGTGACTGTGACTTTCATAGGGCCGTATCTTTAACTCAATCATTTTCACGCTAAAACCTGTCATGGAAAAGCCCACACAGCCACAAAACAAGACATCAAATAAATCACAATTTTAAATTAAAGTGACTTAGTGGAAAGAAATGGGCACATGCATTACTACTGGGTGGATTACTCCTTGGTCACTCTGGGCAGGTTTCTTTACCTCTCTGGGCCTCAGTTTCCTCATCAGTAAAATGAAAAGGTGAGCTTCACTGTGCTCTGTGACCCTTCCAGCCCTAGGCCTGTGAACGCAGAAAGGACAGAAGCCAGCACTTCTAGGCCTCATAGCCAGGAAACCAGAAGCTACAAGAGTCAGTGGTTGTTGCTTCTGGGTGGGGGAGGCTGTCCTGATGTTGTGGCAAGAGCACCAGATGAGGAGGAGCCACCAGATCCTGATAAGATTCCCAACTCTACCACTGGTTAGCAGTGTAACCCTAGACCAATAAAACCTCACATGTAAAAGAAGGAAAATGGGAGCTGCAGCTCAGTGGGGCATGGGAAAGAGCTCCAGGCCTGCAGTCAGGAAGAACTCAACTCATATCCATCCTCAGATTATGGTCTGAGGTGACCATGGGCAAGTCACTTAGCCTGCCTCAGTTTCATTATCTATAAAATGGGGATAATCACAGCATATCTCTTGCAGAGTTACTGAGAAGGTAAAATGAGGTCATTATGAAGTGCCCAGCGTGATGCCCGGCACTCAGCAGACGCTGCGTAAATGTTAGCTATTATTACCACTTAGTTTACTCGCTCTCTGGGAGGAAAGTGACTGGCAATCCATAAAGCATTATGGGGAGTTGTTTTGAATTGACTTGTGATTTTACTTTCCCCCAATGACGATCTCCAGCAGCCCTGCAACAGAGATTCTTTGAGGGGGCCTGAGGCAGGGACAGAGGAAAAGAAAGGGCCTTTTTCAGAGGCATCTCTCTGGCTCTGCTAAGTCATCTCGATTCCGCAAGTCACTGGGGATAGCATACTGGACATTTGGTGCCCCTGCTGTGCCTCAGGGTCATGAAGTGGAAGCCAGAGCACCCTCCCAATGGTGGCTCACAGGCTTCTCTTTCAGGCCCAATGTCTGTCTCTGTAAATAGGCCATGGAAAGATACATCCCTTTTCCAGGTTTGTGGCTTATCACTGGCTTTTGGGTCAGGAGATCTGTGCTCAGTCTGAGCTGCAGTTTTTTCTTCCCAAATTACAGTTTCCACATCTTTAAAATGGGAATAATTGTTGGTAAGTATCATAAATAAATGAGCAAGCAACAGGCTGCCAGCTCAATTTAAGACAAGGAGTGACACCAGTCAAAAAGATGAATTTGTTCACAGGCTTTAAATGAAGACAGGCTGTGTGCAGAATGAGGGAGAGCTAGGGGATATGGTGGATGGAGGGCCAGGCCTAGAGTTGGGAAGACTCATTTTGCTGAGTTCAGATCTGGCCTCAGTCACTTCACCCTGCTTCCTCAGTTTCCTCATTTGATGACAAATCACTCCAGTATCTCTGCCAAGAAAACCCCAAAAGGGGTCACAAAGAGTGTAACAGGACTAAACAACAATAAGACTGTAATTAGGGTCATGATAATGTGATGTTTTCCTGGTCAGGTTTCCTTGGGAGGATTGTGTTCTAGGTGGGCATCACATCAGAAGAACGGTGACAAGTTGGAGGGCCAAGTGGAAAACACGCCCAATGAGAATCTTAGCTCAGAAAAGAAAAGGGGCATGGGCGGGGGAATGAGCCTGGATGCCAAGGTATCTGAAGACCAGTGGATCAGATGAAAGGGGGATCAGATCTGTTCTGGCCCTTCCACCATCCTACAGAGGGAGGACTCACTTGGTCCTACCCACCCCTCCAGTCAGCAGCTTCTACCGTCCCCTCTCACAGACAAATTCCTAGAAAAAGCTATCTGGTCCAACCAACACCTCACTCAAGGCTAGCCCCTCTGTAACAGGAAAGAAATGGAGAGACAACAGATGCACATGCGCATGCACGCACATACACACAGGTTAAAAATAATGGGGGGAAAAAATTGGGCAACCAGGGATAAGCAGCTGAGGAGGATGGGTTAGAGATAGTGTTTGAGCTGTGCTCTGAAGGAAGGAGCGTGTATTCCAGGAGGGACAATCGGTGGAGGCAGAGATGGAGGTGTGATGGGAACCACAACAAAAGTTGATTTGGCTGAACTGAAGAGAGCACCAAGGGGAAGGATGCCTAGACAGGCCTTTCACTGCTGCAAGCCATACCTCCCACTTCTTTCTCATCTCCTGGCAATCTAGCTTTGGCCCCCAGCTCACTCCCAAGGTCCCTCCTTTCTGACCTTTCTGCAATCTCTGACACTGCTAACCTCTCTCTTAATACAGTCTCCTTGCAGTTTTCAGCCCCTGCTATCTCAGGATACTCTTCTTAGCCAGTGGGCCGTTCCTGCTCCCCTTACACGGCGTGGCCACCTGGGTTTTCTCCTAGGCCATCTCCTCTCCACTGACTCTCAGGATCTCCATCAGCTCCCCTGTAGTCACTATCATGGCAATCCATACCTCTTCCAGCTCCCCAATTGCCAGCTAGCCTTCTCCACCTAAATGGCCAACAGGCCTCCCAACTCAACACGTACAACACTGAACACCCCTAGGCAGGCTCTTCCTCCTAACTTCCCTATTTTTTGACATGAGCAATATTCACCCTGGCAGGCAAGATAGGAATCATCCCTGACTCTGATCTTTCTGGCCCCTCCCCGGCTATGGCTAGTAGATATCTTTCTTCTGTGTCTCTTATATCCATTCTGCTTTTCTCCATTCTCCCTCAAAGTCCCCCAGGCCAGGCACTGAGACCTCTCTTTCATCTGGGCTACTACTGCAACACCTCCTGAAGTGGCTGCACTGAGTCTAGGAGGCAGCTGACAAGGTGACATGAATAAAGCCTAGAGCTGACCTATCACTTCCCAGTCATTCTTGCTGGTCATTAAAAGCCCCCTCCATTCCGGCTCCAGCCTAGTTTTCCTTGCTGAGCACATATTACTGGACCTCACCCACCCTAGCTGCAGCCATCCTGGCCCCTCTGCTGTTGCCTCTATGAGAGGCGTTGTCCCTCTCCCACAAGCTTCAGCTCCATTTCAAGCCTCCCTCTCTCATTCCCCTTGCACCCCAGCTCAGTCAGTCTCTCTCTTTGGTATATATTCCAGATGTACTTATCCAAAGACACAGTCTATTCCCTATGAGTCCAACCATTCTGGAAAGGAATATCGAATTTTGCTTATAAAAGGGACCAAAGCGTTCGTACTCTTTGACTCATACTGATCCCACTGGTAGACACCTACTCCAAGAAGGTAAAAAATCAGCCAAATATTATACACCAAACTATTCCTAACAGCCCTTGTTTATGGCAGCAGAGAGGAAGCAACAAAGCATGTGGGCATCAGCTGGGCATGGCTAAACAAACCAGAGTAAACAAATGCAGGAGGCAAAGATCAAATATGAAAGGGTGATACAAAATGATTGAGCAAAAGAAGCAAAAACCAGGAAGATAGTACACACAAAGCAAGCAGGCAAAATGGAAAGAAAATCGTGGGCAAGCCCAGAAGACAAGCTGAGAAGAGGCACTTTCTTCCCTTCCTTGAAGAGGTGGGGGCTGCATGTGGGGAATAGTACATGCACCATCACCCTCATGTGCTACTTGGTTCAACTGTCCTTTTTCTCCCTCTTTTGTTTTCATGGTGACGAAAAGTGGAAGAATGGTGTGAACCACACATCTTGTGACTCAATTCTGAATCTAGCTTAGTTCCCTTTCTATTCAGTTACGGGTCTAGTCCAATTTCTGTCTTGTAAGAAAACTTTACTGCATTGTTTGCACCTAGGCCTGCGTGGCTAGGAAGCTGGATCTCCTCTACTTGATGCTCCAAGGCCCTGGAGCCCAGATCGATGTGAAGAGGATGCGATATAAGTCTTCTCACAGTCACACATCTAAAGCAATCCATGTCTTATCTGCAAATTGGCCCCACGCTGGTCAGCCAGCTATTGTGTCCTTATTCTTTTGATTGAATTCAGACACTGGGGGGAGTAGTTCGCCTCTTTTTCTGATTTCAGGGAATTGCACCTGTGCACTGTCCCCTCTCCCAACTTGGAATACCCCTAATATTTCCTCCAATTAGAAATCAGATTATCTAATCTTGCATCCTGGCTTATAGCCTGTTCACTGTTTTCTTTTAATGCATCAAAACTGTTTCCACCTGTATTCAGGGTCCAGTGCCAATCTGAGGACACCTCATCCCAATTTGTTATGCAACTGGCACGTACCGCTGAATAAATGGATAGGCATGGAAGCTTGAATCTCAGTCTGAATTCTCACTCATTTAAGATTTCACCCACCACAACTGTTAAAAGGAATGAATAGAACAGTTCCATGGAAAGGAGATAAAGAAAAATATATTCAGAAATTAAAATGATATAAAAAGAAAAGATAGCCAAAAAAGCCTTTTAAAATGTTTTAAAAGACTGTACTTTGAGAGCAGATAGGGAATGTCTCACTTTTCTTTCATACCCTGCACAATGCCTGACGTATTTAAGGAATATGATAAATACCCGCTAAATGATTTAAGAAAGGGAAGAAAAAAGTGGTTGAGGAAAAGAGACGAGTAACTGCCCGAGATCAGTGGGACATTAGCAGCAATGATCCAACAAGGAGCTTAAGACAGATCAGTAATACAGATAGGAGAAGAAGGAGTATTCAGGAAGGGGAAGAGAAAGAAAACATGTAGGTGGAAAAAGTGAATGATGGTGTCACAAACCACAAAGAGATCAAATCAAGAAACACCATTCATCCAATTTAAAAATTACAAGCTCAACACTAAGCAGAAGTTTGGTTGAGTGATGAAATCCAGAAGTCAACAGGGGATAAGGAAAAGTCAGACAAATAATTTCTTTTTTCTAAGAGGTGGCTTTGAAATGGAGGGAAAAAAATATCAGCTAAGACAAAAGCAGGAGGAAACAGAAGGGACAAGTGAAGGTTTCTTAAAGATAGGAGGTGGAATGCTCTAAAACAAAGGAAAGAAAGAATGAAGATGAGAAAAAAAGAGAAGCGATAGAAAAAGACAGGTTCCCAAAGAAAACAGGAGCTGACTGCCATCTCACGCCAAGGGCAAAAATACTGTTGGCCCTGGCTAAAAAGGTCTCCTCTTCTCATGAGATTGGTGCAAAAGAGGTGAGAATGGGGGTGATGGACAGAAGTGTGTAGCACAGAAGACAAAAGACTACTTGTCAATCGACAGATTTTATTAAGCACCTAGCACGTGCCAAGTGTGGTGCTAAGTCAAATGCCACACCTAAAAACACTTCACTCTGGAGCCCTCCGGAGCCATTCGCTGGTTCACTTGTTAAACAAGGATGGTAAGGACAGTGAGGATAGCCCCAAACACACTGGAGTGTTTAACAGATGTCATCTCCTTTGATCCTCACAGACCCTGTGTGCTTGGTGCTATCACTATCTCCACTTTACTAAGGCTAAGAAATCTCCACGTGACTGACCTATGACCACCCAGCCATGCAGTGTGAGAGGCAGAATTCACACGCAACCCTTCCCGATTCCAAGCGTTGTATCTATTACACCACTAGCTGCTCCTGATGACACTAAAAGCTAATGTTTTGCTACTGTGGCACGCAGCCATATGGTATCTTTCCATGTACTGGATTCATCATTTCACGGGCACCTCCATTAATGCAATCCTGAACCAGTAACAGAGAGCACGTTATTTAAGATACATAAAATGATGAGTCCCTTGCCAACTAAAAACCTGTTCATTCTGATTTTTCCATAAATCTCTTACTTTTAAAAAGCCTAATTACAAGAGAAGTAACTGATTTCATCAGTTTTGAGTTAAGTGCTCTGTCCAGGGTCACACAGCTAATGTCAGAGGCAGCCTTTGAACTCAAGTGTTTCTGCTTCCAAACCCAGCAATCTATCCACTAAGACAGGCTGCAATGCTGCATTACAACAACCAAGCTATGTGGCAAACCATTTATCTTGAGCAATAGTGAGTATAACTGAGTACAACCAAAGACTCTGCCAAGGTGGTATAATGAAATGTAAGTGACTATATTCTCAAGCTTTATATGAATGAGATTCTAACAGCAAACATAAAATCTTATTTTTAAAAATGCTTATTATGCATCCTTTTTTAGGATGCATAACATAAAACAAAGGAAAATCCAATGTTTAGTTTATTAGAAGCAATTAAATGCATTAAGGATAGCAATAATTCAGTGGTTAATCACCACCAAAATTGCATTAAAGGATGTTTACCTGGACAAATCCTAAGTAAGATGGCCCATCCCAAGAAGAACCACCTAAGTTATTCCCCTCACACCACATGTCCATCTCAGAGGCAAAGAGATCTTTCAATTCACTTTCCCACAAACCCCATTATTTTATAGACAAGGAAACTAAAGCTCTTGAGATAATGTGATGGGTCCATGTTCATGTAGCTTGACACATGGATGGGACTAGAATCCACTTGTGCACTAAGGTGCAGACATAACTTTTCCTGCCCTTTTTGATAGTCAGGTTATTATTCAACACTGACACTAAAGGCCCTGTGACACTTGCCCAAATGTAAAAGATTAAGTACAAAAGGAAAAACAGTAGCCTAAACTTTTATAATTCTAGTCTCCAAACCCAATTTCCCTCAAGGGTCCCCTACAGTTCTTCAGTCCCAGAAAGAGAAACCCAGCTGAGATGATTACAAAATGCAAATTTCTGTTAAGTAATTATTCATTTTTGGATAATCTTTCAATGAAGAAACTAAAGATACTTCCTCACAAGGGAAAAAAATTCCACAATCAAATTCAAGCTGGTTTCCAGAAGTGAAGATAATGAAACACAGGCATTGCCTGTGGCCACAAGTCCACTGCCCAATACACTTTCCCCAAAGAAGGCTCTTCTCTCCATGGTCAGCACCAGGTACTATGACTCATCCTCCCAGCACACATTCTTTGAGCACATACTTACTACTACTACTGCTGCTACTACTACCACTACCACCACCACCACCACCACCACCATTTAAATAGCACTTACTGTGTGCCCAGCACTGAGCTAAGAAGCACTTTACAGATATTATCTTATATGATCCTCAAAACAATCTTGGGAGACTGAAGTTGATTCATTCATTCAATAAAAATTTATTAGGTGCCTATATGTGTGCCAGGCACTGTGCTGTGTTGGGATTACACTGTCCCTGTCTTCAAGAAGCACATGCTGTAAAAAGGAGTTGAACACACCAGGATCAGGAGGGACTGGAAAAGGCTTCCAGTGAAAGGTAGGATTTTAGTGGGACTTAAAAGAAGCCAGGAAGGTCAGGAGGCGGAACTGAGGAAGAGAATTCCAAGGATGAGAGTCAGAGAGAATGAATGGCCAGAACTGAAAGATGGAAGGTCTTGTGCATTGAACATCCAGGAAGCTGGTGTCACTGGATCAAAGAGCACAGGAGAGAGCAGAGTGTGAGAAGATGAGAAAGTCAGGAGAAGGCCAGTCTGTGAAGGGCTCTGGATGGCAAACAGAGCACTTTGTATTTGGAGCTGATAGAGTATGGTTGGACCTGCACTTTAGGAAAATCCCTTTGGTTAGTGAGTGGAAATGGCACTGGAGTGGGGAGAGATCTGGTGCAGGCAGACCCACTCCACCCCAGTAATTACAGCAAGAATCCAGGCAATGAGGGCCTGGAGGGGAAGACTGTCAGGAGAGAAGGGGGCATATTCCAGAGATGTAAAGGTGAAATGGAGAGGCTTTGATAACTGGCCAGGGTCACAGAGTTAATGAGTATCTGAGGCTGGATTTGAACTCCGGTCTTCCTGACTCTATCCACTGAACCACTTACTCTCCCCCACTTCTTAGTTTACATAAATCAGGTATTTTTAAACCATTCTATAATTACCATTATCACAGGGACAACACCTCTGAAAAGAGCCATAAAGTTTTTGGTTCTTCCTATTCTAAGCTTATGCTCATGATCAAAGTCTACCATCTGAACTACTTTAGTAACCGAACAGCCTTAAGCCACAGATCCCTCTGTCCACCTGCATTTATAGCAAAATATTTAACAACGATGCAAACTTATAAGTGCCTTTATCTTCATTAGTCATTCTGGAAAGAATCCCCATTAAGTCAAGAAGCAGGGATGTAAAGGGGCTGACTGGAACATTTCCCAGTCACCTTCTGAGTATTTTTCTTCAGGTCATCATGTTTCCAGAGTGAAACAATGACGGATGGACTTTGGTGC
The DNA here is from genome assembly GCA_028658325.1 of Potorous gilbertii. NCBI lineage: Eukaryota > Metazoa > Chordata > Mammalia > Diprotodontia > Potoroidae > Potorous > Potorous gilbertii. The sequence continues at coordinate 26,410 of JAQQSK010002572.1, read as the reverse complement.
ACTGCCCAGGTTTGACCCCCAAGCAGCTACTCCCCAAATTCACATGTGCAGAGAGTGGTGGGAGGGAAGTTCAGGGAGAGCCCGAGGCAGGCAGGCACTACAGTGACCTCACCCCAGAAGGACAGATGAATAGTCACAAATTAGGAAGGAAAAAGTCAGGGACTGGGCACATCTGAGAACTGTCAGATGTACAATTAGAGTCTTGTTTGGTTTTACTTCCAGTGAGGGGCAGAGAACAGCCTCAAGAAATTACTACCCCACGTGGTGCTCGATGAACCATTTCAGAGATAGTACTGCAGATTTTACGTGAAATTTTCTGACTAAGTCACACCATGCAAAACATTTAGCAAGATCAAGGTTAAAAACATTCATACCTGTGGGAGTGCGGTATTGAGCTGTCTCTGCAAGGAATCTCTTTCATGGCCAACCTCATGCAACTTCCCCTGAGTCAAGGCAAGCGTTTCTTGAGTCTCTCGAAGAGTGTCTAGAAGACGATCTCTTTCTTCCAACATGGACACCATTAATTGTTCAAAATGTGAATCAGCATCTGGCTGTAAAGGGGAACCAGAACCATGGCTCCCACCTCCTCCTGGGGGAATTTCTGCCTCACTGATGGTTGGCATCACCTCGCACATCATCTTGAAATAAAAATTCAGACTATAGTCATTAAATGCAACTCTAGAGTTCAGAAGCAATTCAGAACAATGTGCAAACTCAACACATCATCACAAGTTAAAATGGAAAAGCATATTTTCTTTCTGGCCTTAAGAGTAATGCTGTCTCTAAGTGCTACACAAACATGATGTGAACTGGAAAAATCAGAACATCCACCAGACATATAAAAGCCAAGAGCTCTAACTGAATGAACATAGAAAAGATTAGTATGTGCTAAAACTTGGTCATCACTTTTCATTAAAAATAAATTTAAAAATTTTTAAAAAGGAAACTTGGTGACCTCTTAAAAAGCAGCATTTTTTCTTAGTTGCTACTTTCTTAAAAAATGCTCTTTCATAGTTTCTAGTTCCTGGTTAAAAAAAGCAACAACCCACAAAATATACCTGGTACCCCATCATCTTTCAAGAAGCCAAAACAACAATCGATAGAATGGACAAGTGTTAAACCTATCAAGGTCAATCCAGGAATATGTATGGGCTACTACTGGAGAGGACAGGTAGAGGTCCAAGTTCTTGCACTGGACTTGGTGACTATAACAAAAATAAGCTAAATTATTCAACAGCTGGGAGAGCTTTGGACCCCAATAACTACTCAATCTATGGGGATGGGCTACAACAAACAGTGTGTAAAACAGGGGATCAACATGGACACAGAGAAAAGGGGACAGAATAAAGACGATATTAAGAGATGAGAAAAAAACGACTTTTAAACAAGATTTGAGGAAAGCAAGGAAATCACGGCTCCTCGAGCCCAGGGCTCCTTGGTCGTGCCCAAGATCCCATGAACGCCATGCAGCCCTTCTTGGAAGAAGGTTTTGAAATGCATTAAAGAAAATAATGCAGAGAAAAGCAAAGAAAACATACATTTTGTTAAGTTCCCAGACTCCGGCCCCTGAATATAGATTTGGTCCAAGAGTTCACAGGAATAAGTCCCTCTCTCTATCTCATACATGCTACAGTATCACAGTCTGATACAGTATCGCACCAAGAGACAGGACCAGCTGCCTTTCTACCTGGGGAGAGCTTTCGGGGTACACCTGGGGAGAGCTTTCGGGGTACACACAGGATTTGTATCCATCACTCAACACACGTTTACGAAGCGCTCCTCCGTTCCAGGCCCCGAACAGAAAAGTGAACTTGCGACTGCCCCGGCGAGACCAGGAAACAGCAGGAAAGCCAAAGACAAAATACCCCTCCCAGCTCGGTGATGCCAAGTCCTTCCTTCGGAGGCGGCACCTCCCGCGGACCCCCCACTGGGACACACACACCCCCCCCCCCAACCCGTCAAGTCGCGGCCGGGACTCAAAGGTAAAATCAGAGCCTTCAGCGAGGTCTCCGGGAACACAGCAGGCACTTAATAAGTGCTAACTGTACAAGGTCTCTGGCCCCGCAGCGACGCCCCGAGGGGAAGGGATCTCTGGGCCCAGTCAATCCCGGCTCGGTGCCCTAAGGTGAGCCGCCCAACTTCCCCCCCCCCCCCCGGTGCCTCAATTTCCCCACCTCTGTGAGGGACGCCCGGGTCCGAGCCTGGATCCCGGCCACGACGGGGAGCTCCCTCCCCGCCGCCGCCTGGCACTCACCTTGGCTCAGGGCCCGAGCCGGCGCCGGCGCCGGCACCCAGACGGAGCCCCCGAGGGAGCCGAGGACGCGCGGGGCGGAGGAGGCGGAGGAGGCGGAGGAGGCGGCTCGCGGCCGGGGCGGAGGAGGAGGCTCGCGGCCAGGCCGGAGCCCGGGCCCGCTGCCCCGACCCCCGACCCCCGATCCCCGAGGCAGGCCGGCCCGCCCGCCCACCTGTCCCCCTGCCCGCCTGCCCGCCGCGGCCGGACCCAGGAGCGGCGACGAGGAGGAGGCGGCGGCGGCGGCGGCTGAGGAGGAGGAGCGGCGGGAGCGGGCCGGGCCGGGCCGGGACGCACGTCATCCGCGTCATCCGCGCGTCATCCGCCGCGGCGACGGCTTCGTCCTGGCGTCATCGACGTCAGCGCGTCTGCGTCGGCGCGCGGCCGTCGGCGGCCGCGTGCGTGCGTACGTGAGTTTGCGTGCGCGCGCCTACGGGCGCTACCCCTCCGCTCCCTGGGAGAGCCAAAGGAGGAGCCCGAGGCTCCCGGAGGCATACGCGTGCGCGGATTACCCTGGTGTCGTTCTAGAAGTGGAAAGGAAATTCACGCCCATCATCCTCTACCCCGCCCCCGCCCCGGGATGCTATGGGGACGTGCGCGTGCGCGAAAACACACGCTTACTTTAGTAAAGGAGGAGGAAAGGTAGAGGGAGACGCTGGGACGCCTGCGCGGAACGACCGCGGCGTGCTGAGGCGGAGACGTCGATGACGTCTGCCGATGTGCGCGTGCGCCAACAAGCCGGGGGAGCAAAGGGGCGGATGGAGACCGGAGAGGAAAAGGTGCGCGAGAAAGAACTTGAGAGAATAAGGAAAAGAGGGAGGCGAAAAGGAGGACAAATAGCGAAGGAGAAAATGGAAAGATGAGAGGCAAAGACGGAGACGAGGGAGTCCGGAGCGGACCGGGGCGGCCACAGGGGAAAGAGCAGGGGGCGATGGGCCTGCACAGCCTCCGGGAGCCCCCCCACCTCTGCCTGCGTTCTGCGGCGCCCGGGGCCGCTTCCCGTCCCCGAGAGATCGTGGGGGGCTAGTGGGGCCCGGGAAGGAGCGAGGGGCCGGAGGAGGAGGGGGCATGCTCACTCCGCATCCTCACCCCCCGGTACCGGAGGGCCCGACACGCCCCGGCCCGGTTCTGCCTCTCCCCCAGGGTATAGGCGATAAGGGGAATGAAGGATGAAACACCTGCCAATCCTAGCATTGGGAGGGTTCCTACAGCGAACTGTGAATAGGTCACGTGCTTAACTGTTTACACTAAACGAGATCATTATGCAAATCATGGTAATTGTTTCCAAAGAAACGAGCAGTCGAATTTCTATAATACGTAATGCACAGTAACCAGAAACTGACTAGCTCACTGGACTGGGGGCAAACCTTGAGCTACAATCACTGCTCCACACCCAGGAGAATTAAAAAGTAGGGTGAGCACTCTGCCCTTGTCGTCTTTCCTTTGGGGTGGGACTCAGCCTTAGCTGAAAAAATAAAATAAAGCTTAGCGAATTCCACTCCGAAAGGAACCTTAGAAAGCACCTAGTCCAAGCCCGTCATTTTACAGACAGGAAAACTGAGGCCCAGAAAGGAGGAAGAATTTACAGCGTCAGTCCCACAAACAGCCCTTTCCTGGTACTCGTCTCACCCTTCCTTCTGAGACGGGAGAGACCGTGGAAAGAGCTCTGATTCCAATCCTGTCTCATGTTGAGTACTCTTGTGACCTGCAACAAGTCACTACCCTCTGGGCTTCACTGTCTTCCTCTTTAAAATGAAAAGCTTGGAGTAGGTGGTTTCTGAGATCTCTTAACGCGTCTGCTACTCCACAATTCTGTGATCCCAAGCTCCACCTCCTTCGTTCCCCATTAGTGCAAGATCCTGAAGGGCAGAGCCCTGCATCCTACCTGTCTTTGCAATTTGAAGGTCTCGCACCTTGCTGCCTGCATACAGCTGGTGCTTCATAAATGTCTGTCAATGAATGAGTTTAGTGAATAGCAAAGCCGGATCTCTGAATTTCCAAACTCTGTTCTCTCGCCACCACAAAGCTCTCTAGGTATTGCTCGGTGGCAGACTAAGGCAATTCAGTCAGTCATTCATTAGGCACCTCCCCTGTGCCCTGGCATCCTAAACTTGCTGGGGATACAAAAGGAGGAAAATGGAAACTCCCTGCCCTCAGGGAGTTCACAATCTAAGAAAATAAACAACTACCAAATGCTTCCTAAGCAGCCAAGTTCAAGGCACTTGAAAATAGAAATACAAATATATATGGAAATATAAATACAAAAAAAAATTCTCCTTAAGGAGTTTGCATTTTGCTTGGGGTTAGGGGGAAAACTTGTAGGAAATAATTAAAAACTAAAAACAACTTGGTTTTCTGGACAGGGGAGGGGGATCAGCAAAGGTGTCCTGTAACATCAGGCACCAGAGCTGACCCTACAAAGAGGTCAAGGTGAGGACTGAGCAGGGAGCACACAGCCTCTTGGGCGTGCACAGGCATGAACACTGGAGAGCAAATGTTGAATTCAGTCAACAGCACTAGGCTCAGTTTGACCTGCCCATCAGTATGTGAACAAGAGTAAGATGATGTACAAAAAGCAGCAGGGCCAGGTTGGCGAATGCCAGGGTGAAGAGTTTAAATTTGATCCTAGAGACGATGGGAAGCCACTGATGATTTTGAATTGGGGAGGTGTTGGTGGTATGGTCAAATATGTGACAGGGAATATTAACTTAGCCACGATTTTGGAGAATGGAGAGGGTGGAGTTTGGAAGAGAGGTGACCCATGAGGTGATTGTAATCTCAATGAGGGATGCTAAGGGTCTGAACTGTCTAGTGATGTTGGGAATGATGGGGTGAGATGTTGGGGAAAGAGGACTGACTAGACTTTACAACTGATTGGATAAAGAAGTGGGATGAGTCAAGGAGGACTCCAAGGTGGCATCCCTGGGTGATTGGGATGATAGAGAGTGGAGGAGGGATGACTTTCTAGGAAATAGTTCTTATTTTGGGCATGTTACAAATGAGATGCTGATAGGACATCAGGTGTAAATGTCTATCAGGCAGACTGGAGTTAAGATGACAGGTAAGGGCTGAGTATATAATTTTGGGATTCTTCTGAATAGAGATTTCAATAGAACTTGCAGAAGCGGGGAAGAGGCTGATTGCTATAAGTGACTAGAGAGCCAGTCTTCAAATGAGGAAGACCTAACTTCAAATTATACCTCAGATAGATATCGACTCTGGGACTCTGGGCTAGTCACAACTTCTGAGTGCCTCTAGGCAACTCTATTAGTTGTGGAGAAGGTGCCACCCTAAATGGGTGGGCTAAGTTTCTTCACCTGGAAGTTCCCTTCCTGCAGAGATGAAATCATAGGTCCTTTTGCTTTGGGAGCTGGTGGGCTTTTAAAGAGAATGTTCAGCAAATAGGAATCCCAGGGCAGAGCGTTATGGGATACCCAGGGTTAAGGGGATAGAACCAGAAGACAGCTCTTCAAAGGAGAAGGAAGAGCATATGGTTGAGTTGTCTTAGGTTAGATGGTGAGTTCCTTGAGGGCAGGGATGGTCTTTTGCCTTTTTTTTTTTTTTTGTATCTCTAGGGCTTAATTTAGTGCCTGGCCCATAGCAGGCACTTGATAAATGTTTATCAATTGATAATTTTGTAGTCTGACAGATAGGAAAGGCAAGGAAGAACAGGACTCAGGAAGGGGTGAATGACTGAAAAAGGATGAAGGGAGTTGATGGGGATGGGAGGGGAGCATCAAATTTAGCAGTTGAGATGCTTGAGACAAGGAAATAGAGAGGTAAAGATGAAAGGAGGAAAGAGGGAAAAGAAGGGAAGGGAGGGGAAGGGAAGGGAGGAGAGAAGAGAAAGGAGAGGCAGATAGCAGTTTCAGTCAGGTGGTATGGTCAGAAACTAGACTACAAATGGCTGAAGAGTGCATTTTAGGGTTAGAATCCAGGACAGATACTTACTCTATTAGAAGTGTGAACAAAATTTCAAGAAAGATTTAGGCTGATAGCTGGGAGATCTGGAAGGTTCAATGAGCATTAATCCTGTTGGGAGGGCTTTAGCTGGGCCCTAGGTACCCAAGGATGACAGACAATTTAGTGCCTGCCCTTAAGGAACTTACATTTTTGAAATAAGATGAAGCATCTCCCCCTCCTAACTCTTTCCAGCACCAGAGGTAGAAGAGAACTTTCCAGCCTCCTGGGGGGAGAAGCTACTTAAAACCATCAAGCCTTATCAACAAATCACTGCCTTCCTTTGGGAAAGGGATAAGAATAAGTGGTGTATCCAAAACCCCAAATCGTTATCTTACTGATGAGATCACCAAGTGAAAGGGTAGAGAGAGAGGAGAAGGCCCAGGACAGAAGCCTGAGGGACACCCCTGGTTAGAGGGCATGATCTGGAGGAGAATCCAGCAAACTATTATCTCTAAAGTGATTGTTCTCAAATCCACCTTTCCTGCCCCAGCCTTTCTCATGAGCTCCAAATTTACATCTCCAGATGTCTTTCAGACATCCCGTTCTGGATGTCCAGTAGATAGCTTAGCGTCCAAAATGAAATTCTTTGTTTTTTCCCCCTCCTTCCTTCCTATCCTCCCAGTCCCCCAGGTTCCCAAGAGTCATTCTGGACTCCTTACCCTCACCTACCATATCCAATATGGTGCCAAGGCCTGTGAATTTCACCTTTGCAACAGATCTCAAATGCATTTCTTTCTCTCCTCTGACATTGCCACCACCTGGAAACTGGACTGCGGCAACAGCTGCTGGTGATCCTGCTGCCTCATGTCTCTCCCCACTCCAGCCCATTCCCCATTAGGCCACCAAATGCATTTTCCTAAAATGCAAGTATAACCATGTCCCCCATTCCCACTCAATAGACTTAGACATCCCTTTCACCTCCAGGATCAAATACAAAATATTCTGCTTGGCATTCTAAGCCCTTCCCAATCTGTTCCCCTCCTACCTTCTCAGTCTTCTTATACATCTTTGCCCTACATGTATGCTCCACTCCAGTGGCACCAGCCTCGTGGCTGTTCCCAGGACAGGAATCTCTGCAATCTAGGCATTTCCTTGGACTATCTCCCCTGCCTGGAACGCTTTCCCTTTCAAACTCTACCGAGGCTTCTGGATTCCTTTAAGTCTCAGCTAAAATCCTGTCTTCTCCAGGAAGCCCCTCCCAACTGCTCTTGATTCAGAGTCTTCCCTCTGCTGATTCTTTACTGTTTAGCCCGTATATAGTGGACTTTGTGCATATCTACTTCTTGTTTCTCCTATTAGATTGGGAGCTTTTGGAGGGCAAGAAGAGTCTTTTGTCTCTTTTTATATTCTCAGCACTTAACATATTCTGCATAGGTGTTTATTGACTATTAACTTTTTAATACCAAAATAAAAAGCACCAACATTGTTCTAGCCTGCAAAATTAATGATTGCACAGATCTACAGACAGAAACATTTTTGTTTCTAACTAACTAACATTAATAATGATGTTAAATATATCATTCATTCCTTCCACAAACACTGAGCAAATACTGACTGTTAGTGAGCTGTGCTAGTCATCAGGTAAGAGAAAATTTTGATCTGATCCAGTGCCTTCCCTCATGGAGTTCACAGTCTAATGGGGATGGAGGACACATGTACAAATAGCCAACTTCAGCAGCTTCAGGCCTTGAGGTCAGGGTTGGGTCATCCTCCACTAATATATGGGTATAGATGCATGGATATTGTATCCTACCACATCCTATTTGTCTTGGGACTCCATCCCCCTCTGGCCCTCCGATCAGAAGCCATGAACTCTAAAGCTGGGAGTTTAGAAAGGGAACTTGGCTTGGATATCTCCTCATTGTATGACCCAGTAAATCTCCTGTGCCCCCAAACTCCTCTTGGCTTGGTCTGTTTTTCCCTTTTCCATACTTGTATCCCTAGTGCTTAGCCCCTCTGGTGGGAGGGCTGCTCATCCACCTCTGGTGTCCACCTTCACCAACTCTCCCCTGTGGCTCCAAGAAGCTGTAGCATGTTCGTCATCCACACCCCAGGAAAACTATCTTGACAGACAGGCTAAACCAGGTGAAGGATAACTAACAGGCCTCCAACCCATTGGTGAGTTAAGGTAGGGGGAGGGGGTCTATCCCAAGCATGTGAAGACTTCCCCAGTGAGCCGGTAAGAACAACTTGTTCCAGTGGCCAAGAAGGCAGCTGAAAGCAGGCACTGTGGAGTGTTTTAAACTTGGCTAGACATCAGAGATGCTGATGAAACTGGACCATCACACTTCCTCTTGATTTTTATTTTGCCACTGGATTTTGATGACTGGAAAAGAAACTGAGGCAGACAGCTTTGTGCAGCTGCCTCACTTAAATCCAATTCATGCAAGAATTAAGATATCATCCCATAATATCTATCATTGGGCCTCTTTGAAAATTAAGGACAAACAAAATGGACTGACATTTATGTTTGTTGTTGTTTCTCTCATCTCTGACTTTTTGTGACCTCATTTGAGGTGTTCTTGGCAGAGATACTGCCGTTTTCTTCTCCACTTCATTTTACAGATGAGGAACTGAGGCTAACAGGGTTAAGTGAGTTGTCCAGGGTCACACAGTTAGTAAGAATCGGAGGCTGGATTTGAACTTAGGAAGATGAGTCTTCCTGGAGTCAGGACCACAGTACCACCTAGCTGCCCCAAGCTGAGGATTACCCCTGTCCATTGGAAGGGACCAAGGAAGTTACTTTTATTCTGAAAATATATTTCCTAGACCAGAAGTACTTAGTGTGTGCCCCGCCTGGCAGTATTAGAGGGAGTTGCATGCTCCTTCCCTGCACGCTCACACACACATACACACACATACACTCCCTTCAGCTCTCCTCCTATCCTCAAGGATGGTCCAGACATCAGATCCTATGTATCAGTGCCTCTCACAAGACAATGTGGATGCATAACCTCTTGGTACATGCACACCTCACACCCATGTCTAAGGTTTCTTTCAGTTCTAAATCTAGGCTCCTGAAGTCCTAGGAGATAGCCCCCAAATTCATTGCCTAGTAACCAACCTGGTAGTGAACCTCTCTAAGCTTAGCCAAGCTGATCCTCAGACAGCTGACACCCCCATTCAGAGGGCAGATAGCCTCCGTAGAGAGGGGATGGGGAAGCTCATCATTCATAATGAAGAGCCACAGCCAACTTTCTCCCACATCCCCCATGTAGGCATTACCCCTGAGTAGGTCACCAAGGAGTTGTCCTCAGCTTTCTAATAGTGGACAAGTGTTCAGCATATTCCACATACACACATGAAACCAGGAGTGCATTGGCAAAAGTTTAACAACCAGCAAGGGCTTGGGTTTTGTTTTTGTTTTTTTTTACATAAATCTGGGACTAAGCTGCCGGACCTTTTCAACCAATCCCTCAGCTGTTATCTTTTAAGACATTAGCCTTTAATCTTGTGGGGTGGAGTAGATTCTCTTAGCCAATCCAATTCAATCCACAGTCCAAAGACTTTCCTCAACTAAAGGCTTAACTAGAGCAGAGGGAACAAGCTGCTCTGAGGCCCTCCTTAATAACCACTTACTAAGCTTATTATGTCCGGGCAGGGCTAAGTGTTTCGGCATAAAAGACAAAAAAGAAATAGTCCCTCTCCCAAGGAAGACAAAATCTAAGCAGATTCTTTAGAATCAATCCTTCCTTCCTTCTTTCTCCTTCCTTCCTCCTTCTTTCCTTCCTTCTTTCTCCTTCCTTCATTCCTTCCTTCTTTCTCCTTCCTTCCTCTCTCCCTGTCTCTCTCTCTCACACACACACACACTTTTTCATTCTCTCTCACATACATCCACTGTCTCTTCTTTCACACACACTTTCTCTCTCTGTCTCTGTGACTTTCTCTCTGGAAAACCTTCATGTTTGAATGTTGTCTCTTCTCTCTGGGAGCAAGGGAAGGAGTGGCCTGAGTCAATGACTACTGCCATGGGCAGAAATGACCTGAGGCAGTTTGGGAGCAAAAGAGAAGATTTTTCTTGGTGGTTGGTTATTCCCTACAAGAATCTAATACCCACTTTGAAGGAAGGGACTACGTTTTTCTCTTGGATAGTTCCTGGCACAGAATAGGCCTTTCGTCCCTTTTTTAATAATAGTCATGACAAAATAATCATCATAACTTTAGCTAATATTTACACAGGCTATAAGGTAGTTAGTTGAAAGGCTACAAAAATGTGCATACCCTTTGACCCAGCAATGTTGCTTCTTAGACTGTATCCCAAAGTGATCATAAAAGTAGAAAAGGGTCCCACGTGTACAAAAATATTTATAGCAGCTCTCTTTCTGGTGGCCAAAAACTGGAGATCCAGGGCATGCCCATCAATTGGAGAATGGCTAAATAAATTGTGGTATATGAATGTAATGGAATACTATTGTGCTATAAGAAATGATGAACAGGAAGACTTCAGAGAAGCCTGGAAAAACTTACATGAACTGATGCTGAGAGAAAGGAGCAGAACCAGGAGAACTTTGTACACAGCAACAACCACAATGTGCAAGGAATTTTTCTGGTAGACAGCCCTTCACAGTAATGCCAGGACCTAAAAAATTCCCAATGAACTCTTGAGGCATAATGCTATCCATATCCAGAGAAAGAACTATGGAATTGATGGCAGAATGGGGCAGACAATTTTCTCTTGTGTTCTGTTTGTTTTTCTTGGTTTCTTCCATTCATTTTAACTCTCCCGTGCAACATAACTAAGGTGAAAATATATTTAATAAGAATGTATGCATAGAACCTATATAAGATTGCACACCGTCTCAGGGAGGGAAGGGTGAAAGAGAGGGGAGGAAGAGAGAGAAAATCTAAGATATATGGAAGTGATTGTAGAAAACTAAAAACAAGATAATTTTAAAAAAAACATTTTCCAAAAAGATAGTTGATAGTCAGCTTTAGAGCCAGGAAGACCCTGCTTGGTTGAAATCTACTGGCAACTTCCTTTAAAAAAAAAATTCATTTTTATTCCAGTTTAACAAACCCTAAATAAAACATGCCTTTCCACATACATAGTAGAGTGGCTGTTGGAGGGAGTTTCCTTATCTGGGAATCCCCTGGAACAATGAATTCACAGGTGCAGTCCCTCTCCCCCAATTTCTCCCCTAAGGTTGCAAAAATACACATTCTCTCGGTATCTCTGTGTCTGTCTCTCTCTGTTTTTCTGTCTCTTGTCTCTCTCCTCTTTTTCTTTCTCTTGGTCTCTCGGTCTCTTAGTCTCATACATACATATATAGGTATAAATAGATATATACATATACATGTACGTGTATATGTGTGTATACACATAGATACCCTATTTTCCTATTTATTTAGTTGTTTTTCATCTTCCTTTTCAAAGGACAACAATGGTATCATGATAGGGGCAATGACTTGCCCCATGGTTTGGAGATGAGTGAGGCAGAGTTATACTCTCTCCTCCAGAGTCATTGAAGTCCAGTGGCAGGAAAAAAGTCAAGATGGTTGGAGGTGCAGTGGAGGACCTTGGCATCTTGGATGTCTAACCATGCTCTAAGAGGTCCACAGAACCTGCTTCAGCCATCTTCATGACTGTTGGAACAAGCTGTTCTCATCCACCCATTCTGCCAGAAAAAGTCTTCACATGCTTGGGGCAGACAGCCTCTGACTCACTGATGGTCTGGAGGCCTGTTGGTTACCCTCAACCTGGTTTAGTCTATTTGCCTAGATAGGGTGTGGCCACTACACGTACTACAGCTTCTGGGAACCACAGGTGAGAGTTACAGGGAAGAGCGGGGTGAAGGTGGACCCCAAAGGTGGAGGAGCAGCCCTCCCACCAAAGGGGCTGGTCCACTCTGAACACTCCATACTCAGTACAATTTGGTACAATAAATCTCAGGAAGGGGCTGTCATCACTATTTACAGAAAAGGAGGAAACTGAGCCTGAGAGAGTAGGTGACTTGCCCCGGGTCTCATTGCTAGGAAATGTCTGTGGCAGGCTGTGAACTCAAATGTCCCTGGTTCCAAATCCAGCTCTCTCTGCAAGATGTTTGAAGAAATGTTATGGGGGGAAGGGAGGGGTTGTTATTTTCTGGAATTAGCCCCCTTATATCATCAGCCTAGAGGAGGAAAGGATCCGTGAGGCCTTCTGTTCTCCTGGCCTCATTTTGTAGCTAAGGAAGTGGAGGCCCCAGGAGTGAACTGATCTGCTCAAGGTCGTATAGAAAGACATCAGAGGGTGAGTCCTGACTTGAACCCAGGCCTTCTGAGCCCACACACACCCCTGTTTTCACTGCCCTACATTGCTGTCACTAAGATAGCTCTTTAAGGGCCGGGATTGGTTGGGTTTGGGGTTTGGGGGGGGTGGTCTTTGTAACATTCCCCAGTGCCTAGTTCTTTATCTAGAGCATGAATATATAGTAAATGTTTACAAAATTGAATTAAACCTTCTTCATTCAATAAATGAGCAGAAATTCAAATCCACAGAGTGGCTGAGTCAGAGGAGGAGAGACATCTGTGCCATGCAGTGGGGAACTGCTCCAGCTGACTTCATTCATAGAAAGGAGAGGAGCCAAGTAGTCTGGTTTGGCAGCAGGCTCTGGTATGCGCTCCCTGCTAAACATCCCACCCACCCCCCAAACCTGAACTCTTGAAGGCCCTATTTATAGCGGGCAATTGTTCTGCATTTTAGGACTGGCTGGATCTGAACACCTGAAATCTATTTATGTGGACTATGGCATTTTCAAGCATACCTAAAGTCACTACAGATTTTAGCAAAGCCTTTTTACCAGAGAGAAAAGAAGGAGGGGAAGTATAGGGTCTCTACCTATAATCTAACTCAAGGGAAAATTATGTGTGCCAGGAATAGAAGTCTAAGTTTGAGGGAGAGGGGAAAGGAGTGATGGAGCCAGGAGAGGCAAGAGATACAGCAGTCTGCAGACCCTTACTGCCCTGAGCTGTCCATCTACTTGTTGCTCCTCGTTCACATTAGAAATTACAGAGGTTACATCATTCCACCCAACATGGTCAAGCTAGAGTTGAAAAGTCTGAGGGAGTAAATCATGTTCATTTTAGGATCCCAGATTGAGGGCTAGAAGGGACCTCTGAGCTCACTTTAGTCCTGCACCCTCATTTTACAGAGAAAGAAGTTACAGCTCAGAGAGAGAACTTTTACAAGGACAACCAGGCAATGAGAGGCAACATTGGATTAGAACCCAGGATCTCTCTCTAGCTCCTCTTTCTGCTGCAGCAGGCAGCTGGCCCCATGCCTATCAGGTCATTTCACACATCCTATCCCTGAATTCTCCCCTCCCAGTCTTCAAACTAGTAGTGTTCAACAATGTGCTAATGAGTAACCAGGGGCAGCTAGGTGGTGCAGTGACTAGAGCACCAGTGCAGGAGTCAGGAGGACCTGAGTTCAAATCTCACCTCAGACACTTGACACTCACTAGCTGCGTGACCTTGGGCAAGTCACTTAACCCCAATTGCCTCATCCTGATGAATATCTGGTCACTGGATTCAGATGGCTCTGGAGGAGAAGGGAGGTTGGTAACCTGCACAGCTCTCCCTCACTCAAAACAAAGTCAAGTGCAAGTCATGTCATTATTTCTCTGATGACATGGTCTTCTTTGGCAATGAAGGATGAACACACACACACACACACACACACACACACACACACACACACACACACACACTTTGGGCAGGGGTGGGGCATCTGATTTCTCTTTTCCTTCTTCTCTGCCCCGCCCATGTTCTAGCTTTGAACCTCACACTTGGGTACCCATTCCACTTCCCCTCATCTTGGCTTTTTGAATCTAGCTCTAGCCCATTAGAAGGGCCATCGTTGAATCTCATAGACCCAGCATTGAGATTAAGTGAGACTGAACATAGTGAGATGTGATCAAGACATGAGCCAAATCTAAACTTTAAGTAATTTTTAATTTAAACAACTACTTAAATAAATCTATTTTAACTCTAGAAGTTGACTGAATATAATGAGAAATAGAAAATACAGGATATAATCTAACAACAGTTGGGTCCAAAGGACTAGTGCACTGTGTCCTCTCCCTCTGCACTAAGAAGTCTCTCTGCTCTGGACCATGAAGAGACCAGTTTCAGTCTCGGTGGCCCTTGACCACTGAAAAGAAGACTCAATATATCTAATTAATCCACTAGGGGACAGATATTTTTTTCTTGTACAGAAAAGAAATGCTTGATATAAAAAGTTCTCACTAGCTCATATTGACAAGATTTCAGCAGTTTGCAATTTAGAATTTATAACTAGTGTTAAATTTTACTTTGAGGCTCAGTCTTAAAACCATAAAAACATCAAACATTTGCCGTCATTGTTGAATCAATGCCTGACCTTTCACTGTTTCCCGGTTAAGTCTGTGTTCTCTAGCCAGCCAGACCAGGCCTTAGAGCTCGTTCTCTTGTTGATAGCCATTTTCCCTTGCCACCACTAGTCATCATCAGCTGATGGACCCAGGATCTCCCTCTTTTCAATTTTTTGATGCCTAAAAAAGACATGATGATCTCTATTCATTGAGGCAAAGAAACAGAGCAAAAGAGGCAGAGAGGCTGAGATTCAGGCCATATTAGTTGGGTCCTCTACTTTAGCAGTCATGTGACAGTGGTTGCCATGCTTCCAGGATAGGTGGAAGGACCAGACTAGAGCTTTCTCTTCAGGGATAGACTCAAGGAATCCTGAGAATCCACAACTGAGAAGAAGGTTGAGATCAAAGGCATGTCACTTTCTTTGAAAGATCCATCCATCAGAGATTGCTTCCTCCTCTTTAAAGTCCCAGAGTCCTTCAGTGCTGGCCAGAAGCATTGTCAGTATACTACATCCATGTTCTCCCACCTCTGCCAAGAAGGTACATTGTCTCGACTCTTTTACAGAGCTCACACAACACTCAGTTTGAGTTTTGATGTGTGGTGATCCTTTCCATTTACATTACTGCAGTCAATGTATATTGTTTTCCTGGCTCTGCTGCCTTCATTCTACATCATTTGACATTGACTAATTCCATCTTTTACCAATTTTTTAGGTAGGAGGTGAAACCTCCAAATTATTTTGATTTACATTTTTCTTCTGATTAATGATTTGGAAAAATCTTTCATGTGGTTGATAAGGGTTTATAATTCTTCTCAGAATAGTTTGTGTCCTTTATCTGTGGGGAATGATTCTTGGTCTTATTTATTTGTGCTAGTTTTCTGTATCTCTTGTATATCACAGATAATGGATGAAAATATTTTATTTTTTCCCCAGTTGTTAGTAACCTTGTAGCTACATTGCTCTTAATCATGTAAACACTTTTCAATTTCACATACTCAAAATTTTCTATTTTATTTTTTGTAATCTTCTCTATCCCTTGTTCAGTTAAGAATCCTTCTCCTATATGAACAGGCAATTTTCAGAGGAAGAAATTAAAGATATCTATAATCATATGAAAAAATGCTCTAAATCACTATTGATTAGAGAGATGCAAATCAAAACCACATCACACCTATAAGATTGGCAAACATGACAGAACAAGAAAATGAAAAATGTTAGAGAGTATGTGGGAGAGTTGGAACACTAATTCATTGTTGGTGGAGCTGTGAGCTTATCCAACCATTCTGGAGAGCGATTTGGAACTGTGCCCAAAGGGCTACAAAAATGTACATACCCTTTGACCCAGCAATATTGTTACTAGGACTGTATCCCCAAGAGACCATAAAAATGGGAAAGGGTCCCACATGTACAAAATAGCAGCACTCTTTGTAGTTGCCAAAAACTGAAAGTCAAGGGGATGCCCATTAATTGGGGAATGGCTGAAGAAATTATGATATATGAATGTAATGGAGTACTATTGCACCATAAGAAATGATGAACAAGAAGACTGGAGGCCTGGAAGGTCTTATATGATCTGATGTTGAGCAAAAGGAGCAGAACCAGGAGAACTTTGTGCATAGCAACGACCACAGTGTGTGAGAGTTTTTTCTGGTAGACTGGAACTTCGTAATAACACAAGAACTTATTAAAAAAAAAATCCCAATGATGGTTTTCTAAGGCAAAGTGCCTTCCACACTCAGAGAAAGAAATATGGAATTTATTCACAGAATGTAGCAGATCATGTTTGTGGGTGTGTGTGTTTTTGTGTATTATATTATGATTTGTTATATGATTTCTTCCGTTTATTTTAGTTCGACTACATAGCATGATTATAGTGAAAACATACTCAATGGGAAAGTATATGTAGAACCTATACAGAATTGTATGCTGTCTTGGGGAGGGAGGAGGGTAGTGGGGGGTAGGTGTGGGGAGGTGAAAATCTTAATTTTATGGTAGTGATTGTAGAACATTAAAAATAATAATAATAAAATTAAATTAAATAAATTTTAAAAAAAAGAATCCTCCTAACCCTGGTCATGGTAAGTACCTGATCTGTTCTGTTGTGGTTTTCAGGTTCCAGATCCATTTCAAGCCTATTGGGGTGGTAATAACACCCCTCATTATACCTTAATTGCTTCCTAACTTTATAATCCTATGTAAATGTAAGCTACTGTTAGTATTTTCCAAATTCTTCCTTTGGGATAAGTACAATTGTGCAGGTCCCATTTCCCATCCTTGAGAACTTGAGATGAGATACAGATGGAGCTCTCTTCTCTCCCCTGAATCAAATCCTACTACAATAACCACATGGCTGGGGCTGTTAGGAATGCCCAGATTTGAAGAGAAGCGTGTCTATTTTAGGGAGTCTTTGTAGCAAAGATGTCTTTGGTCAGTCCAATATTCCCTGATCTCGGCCTCGGAGAATATGGTTTAATGAATTGACTCTCTCTTTCCAGCTATATTTTCTAGGGCAGTCAGATGATATTTTGGTTCCACACATACCAAGTACCTTCAATTCAATCCAACAAGCTTATTAGTAATGGCCCACTTTATGTCAAGTGCTATGTTGTAGGGATCTGAAACACAAAGACAGTGGTCAAACAATTCCATTTCTAGAGTCCTACCTTTGGAGGCAGGTATTGTGCTAGAACATTAGGTTTGGGGTGAAGGGACCTGAGTTCAAACCCTAGCCCTGCCTTTGGTGAAGCTGCTTGCCTTTCCTGGGCCTGTTTCTGCATGGATAAAATTGAGGGTTGCACTAATTGGCCATCCCAGCATGGTGGCTCCCTGCTCTAGATCAGGGATCCTTTATACCCTGACTGCCCTCTTGTTTAACCCATCCTACTGGGAGGCATGTAACGTGGAAACAGAGAAGCCAGTTGGTGATCATTCGAGGAGGTAGGAGACAGCATGAATAGCGCTGGGCATCCAGAGAGGAGGTGGCCCTCAGGCTGTGCTTGGAAGGGTTCTGTGAGATGGAGGAGAGCAAGGAGGGCATTGAGGCATGTGCAGAGACAAAGACTTGGCAGGTGGCAAGTGATGAGTGAGGCAGCTAGACTGGACAAAAAACTTGTGAATTTGTGGGCAGAAATCAAAGTATGGAGGGTTTTATTTTAAATGCCTCACAAAGGATATTATATATATTTTTTACATGAGACAATAGGAAGAGGAGTGAAATGGTCACAGTTGTGCTTGGAGAAGGTTCTTTTGGCAGCTACATAAAGGACAGTTTGGAAAGGAAAGACTGGAAGTCAAGAGTCCACTGAGGAGGCTATGCCTCTAGCAGTGCAATAGTGAGAAAGTTTAATGAAAACTAAGGAGGTGGCTCTGGGAGGGGAGAAGTTGTGGAGGAAGACTTGATGAGACTTTCCTACCTCAGTGTCTTTGCTTCTATCCACATTTCCTAATATGTTGGTCATAAGAACATCATGACAAGGGATCCTTGAAGCTATGGAGGAAACAAGTATTGTCATTTGCTCTTTATTTAGCTCCAACCCAATGCACAGCTCTCCACTGAGAGCTTGAACTGCTAGTTTACATGACTGTTGTTTCATCTGTGCCTAGGTCAGCTGGGTGGTACACTGGATAGAACGGAGTCAGAAAGATAGGAGTTCAAATCCAATCTCAGACACTTACAAGCTGGGTGACCCCGGGTATGTCACCTCATCTCCCTCTGCCTCAGTTTCCTCATCTGTGAAATGGGAATTATAGCAGCATCAGTCTCCCAAGGTTGTCATAACCTTCAAACGTGATAACATACATACAGTACTTTGCAAATCTTGCACAGTGTAAAAAACACTAGCTTTTCTCAGTCTGAAAAATACAGGTCTCGGAGATGTCACTGAGGTCATCAAACCTTGTCAGTAATGTGTGTTTCATCCTCATGGGAGTATGAGGAATGTATTCAGTGGGTCCTTCTTTTCACAAAGGGTTGGGGTCCCCTGGTTCTCAGCATTTACCCTGCCTGGGAGCTTTCTCCTCTCCTTTCTGCCTGTGAAAATCCAACCCATCCTTCCAGAGCTAGGTCTCACTTGCCTCCTGCTGTTTGAAAGCTGCCCTGGCCAGGCCACACTGAGTTCTCCAACCACCTCTTTTGTCTGAACCTCATCTTTGGTACCTCATTAATGATACAAGGCAGGCATTGATATCATTCTCTGGGCACATGGGCATCTCCAGAGCTAGCTGATAAGCCCCATGAGAGTTTCATCTTGATCCCAGAATATCAGATTTCTAAGGGATCTCAGAGGTCACCTTGCCTAACTTCTCTCCCCACTATACCTCGTCGACAAGTGGACACACTAGCTCTCCTGAGGAGGAGAGCCTCTGTCTCCCAAGGCAGGTTCATGCTACTTTTCATACTGTTCAGTAGTTAGCAAAGTCCTTATTCTGTGTTAAAATCAGTCTTCCTGAATTTTCCATGAGGAGTGGTATGGAGGCCCGTCCAGTGAATATTTTTGCCCAAAGGCAAATTTTTAATTAATCAAAGTGCTGAACATGGAATGAGCTGCATCAAAATGCTGAAAGTTGAGGACTATATCCTGTCATGGTGTCTCTGAGGCTTGTGTGGGGGCGGTATCCAGCCAACCCAGAGAAGACAACTCAGTTCTCTGGTTTTGACTCCTTCTGGCTCCTGCACCATGCAAGAAAGAGCTGGTCCTCTGCTCTAGAACATGCAGATTCTCAGCTTCTACTTGGCTACACTCTTACCCGTCTGAGTCAAGGCCTACAGGAGTCTGTGACAGAAGAACTTCCCTTCTAGAAAAAGAGCCTCAAGGTACAAGATGGGTATTGGCTAGAGAACAGCTGCATATTTCTTCTGCCTCAGGAAATACTTAAGACAAAAAAAGATTCAGAGGCACACATGAGGAAACACAGAAAGCATGAAAGGCTCAATCAGCCCATTGTATCTACGGTGTTCCTCCTGGAAGGCAAAGGCCCTTTGGGGGGACCAGCTGGGCAGGTATTTGGATTTCCTTTTCAGCTTTGCACCACCTGCCTAACTCACAAGTCCCAACTACTGGGCAGCCAGGACATGCCATGGGCTTTGTCTGCTGTGGCATCCTCCTGACAGTGCAGTTCTCAGAAAGTCCCCTTCTCTGGGCAGCTGGGAGGGAGCTGACATGATGGAAATGTCTGTTCCTCAGGATCACTCATCACTTGCTTATGCTCTGGGGGAAAAAATGACAGAGTGAGTAGCCCTTGTCAAGTCAAGGCAACACGTATTTACTAAGCACCTACTGTGTGCCAAGTACTCAGACTCATCAAGGCAAGAATATGCACAATGCACCCCCCCCCTCCTGTCTCCTCATTGCCAATGGCAGAGGGGAGAGAGGTCCTTCCCCTCTCTTGTTAGAATTCCAAGGGGGAGAAAAGGCTAGAAAAGAGTTCCTGCACAGAAGGGCCTCCAAAGGGTAGTTGACAAAGGTCTAGTGGCCATTGATTTGCATCCTGATGATCATGGGCTCATAGGATTAGATTGGCATAAATGTGAGCAGTTGTCCACATTTTATAGATGGGGATATGGGAATCCAGAGAGACTTGGTGATTTGTGGGAATTCAAACCTAGGTCAGAGATCATTAAAGCTGATGCCACATTTCACAGATGCAGACAAGAAAATTAACTTGCCCAGAGTCAACCAGCCATTAACCTTCTAAGGCAGGATCCATATCCTCCAGAGCCTTACCTATTGGGCCATACTGGCTCTCAACTTTGACTCCAGAGCTAGGCTCACAGAGTTTTTTTTTTAATTCTGATTTTGTGAATTTTTCATGTGTCTTTCCGTGAATGTTACAATTGTGAGACCACTCAAAGGAAGCAAGCTTGGGGTCCCAGGGTGCTCCTCCTGACACAAAGCAAACGATTAAGTTGTTCACAGAGAAGGGAAAGGAGGGAAGGATTTCATGAGGGAGGCCCAGGAATTCTGATCTTGCAAACTTTCTGTTTCAACAGGGAAAGACCTTCAGAGGTTCAGAGATTTAGAGCTGGAGAGACCCTTGAGGCCAACTCATTCCATAGCCTTATTTTACACAGGGAGAACCAAGGCCCGCTGAGTGGAAGGAACTAGCCCAGGAACGCAGTGACAGACACAGGATTGGAACTCAGCTCCTCTAATTCCAATTCTTTTCACTGTCCTACCATTCTTTCTGGTGGTATTTATAAAGAAAACAACTTCCAAATGGCTTGGCCTGCTAGAAGTAAAAGCTTCATAAATGCTCCCAGTGAGAAAAGAGGCAGTTGAGAAGGTTAGCATTGAGTGGATTCTGTGCCAAGAGCAATAGACTGGTTCTAGTCTCCTTTTTGTCTAGCTTAGTTTGGCACCACGGCTCATCCCCCAAGGCCTCATTTGGATTCTTAGCAACAGCAGCTCAGTCTTCTCTGATGTGCACTGGGCATCCCTTCAGGGCCCCAGGCTGCCTCCCCTTCTGTTCTGGGTGCATAGCGCCTGCTCAGAGCAGTCATTCCTCAGCAGGGCCCACTTCTTTGCCCTTAGGAACCAGCTGCCTGGCACTGAGCTTGCCCAATTGTGCTACTCAGAGAAGTGGACACAAGGGCTTTCTCGGAAGCTAATCTTGGCAAGGGATGAATTCATCTTGACCAATGGTAACCGTTTGCCCATTAACACTTTGTAGGTGATTCACTTCAGGAGAAACATTTAGGTCCTTTTGACCCCTGACATCTGTTTCTGACTGTCAGTGATGGCCTTGATCTTGTCTAGGGGCAGTGTGAAACACTGGAAAGAACCTGAGATCTGGTAGCTGAGGACTTGAGTTAGAATGCTGCCTCTGCAATCAGTGTGACCTTGCCATCCCCCTTTCTAGGTTTCAGCTTCCTTAGCTGGAAAATGAGAGCACCAATTTGGATGAGTTCTAAGGTCCCTATGAGTTCCAAATCTATGATCTGATGACCTGTAGAGCCTTGTTGCTGTCCTGGTAAACGATCTATACTGGCTACTGCAGTAGATATGTTTTCCTTACCCTAAACTGAGTTATAAAGAGATATTATGTTGCACCTGCTTTCAGCCTCCAAGGGGAAATCTCGAATCCAATATAATCCAATCCAACAAACATTTATTAAACATTTGCTGGTGCCCAGCACAACACTGGAGATCCACAGGCAAAAATTCAAAGAGCCCCACCCTGCAGGAGCTCTGGGGGCGGGGAGTAATGTGTATACAAGGAAGTAGACACAAAGTGGATGTGAGGAGATATATAGTCATTTCTTTGTCTTTTTTTAATTTTATTTTTTCCTTAATAGTATTTTTCCCCAATTACATGTAAAGATAGTTTTCAGCATTCATTTTTGTAAGATTTTGAATTTCAAGTTTTTTCTCCCTCCCTCCCTCCCTTCCTTCTCCCCTCCCCAGGACAGCAAGCAATCTGATATAGCTTATACCTGTACAATCAGATACACAGTCATTTCGAGAGGAAAATAGTGCCAATCACCAAGGGAATGGGAAAGGGTTGGAGCAGAAGGCAGCAGCATCTAAGTTGCCACTCCAAGGAAACTGGGAATGCTCAGAGTTAGAAATCAGCACAGTGTCTTCCAGTATGAGGAGGGTCGATCAGATCTTTAGAGCATACTCACGCTGGCCCTTCCTGGCAGGTTATGCTGGCCATATTTGCTCATTCTCCTACAGGGAGTTGAAGCTCGATGAGTCTGCTCCTAGCCATGAGGGATTATGGGGCTGGTGCTATGTGGTGGCCCAGGAGGACTCTTCTGGTTGGTTGGGGACCTGGAACACAGTTGGAACATTCCCAGCCTCAGAATCCCTCAGCTTCTCTTAAACTTTTTCTTCCCTTTAAAGACTGGGTGACCATTGGTGGGAGCTGCTGGGTGGGGGGTAGAGGCAGTGCTGACCTATGCCACCCCACCCTAGTCCTCAGGTATCCATGAGCATAGTGCCTCCTCCCCTCCCCCTTTACAGTTTCCTGATGTTAGGTATCTAATATCCTGGGAGGGGTGTCATATCCAGTGGACCAGTGCCATTGGGAGCTCTACCAAAGTCGCCATCAGAGAACCAATAGAGAAGCAACCAAGTCTGATAGGGAGCCAGCGTAGCATTCATCCCTATGCTTCATGTAGACCAGTCATAGATTGACCTTCCAAAGAATTAGCCCTGCTGAGCAGGGGGAGTGACTTGTTCATTATCCAGAAGCAAATTTGGTGGGGTCTCTGTGAGGGGGAGAGGGACTCCCAGAGCCAGGAGTTACAAGAGTCTCTGAAGCCCATGTTTGCCTCACCTTATCCTCCAGGTTGAAACCTACTTTCCCCCAGACAGATTGTGTGTGTGTGTGTTGTGTGTGTGTGTGTGTGTGTGTGTGTGTGTGTGTGTGTGGAGGGAGAGTGGTGAGAGTACCCCACTTTAGGGGAATGTTTGGTACCAAACACTTTAAGCCAGTGAATGCAAGAGAAAAGGATTTCCCGGGTGGATGGGGGATTTTTGTACCTATTTTTCTTGTTCTGTCATCTCAGGAAAGGCCTTTGGGTTAGCATGCTGGTCTGAGAGTTAGGGTCCCATCCCAGACATTTACCAGCTGTGTGAGCCTGGGCAAGTCATCTAACCTCTCTGGGTCTCAGTTTCCTCATCTATAAAACGAGAGAATTGGATTCAATGGATTCTAAGTTTCATTTTAATCTCTAAATTGATGATTGTGAAAGCTCATCGCAAATGCTGGTTGCTATACAGGAACGCACAAGCTAGAAGCTTGTGACTGCCAGCATTATAAGCTACAACTTTCCATGGCTACATAAGGAAAATAGCTAATAGTCCTGTTTGACTAAAATGGAAAGGAATAGGAAATTAAAACTGTGTTTAAGAGAACAAGATGCTCCCCCATTCAGTGGAACCACCACTTCCCTCTTTGTTCTAAGAAGTTATTATTGTAAACGAGAAAAGGAAAATGTTGACCTTGAAGATAGACATCCGTGTTTCTAATCTCCCCATTTCCCAACCACAGGTTGTAATTGAGGCTTGCTGGGTTCTTCAGAGCCGAGGAGAAACCCCACCCAGACTCCTCCCTGCACACCTGCCTGTGTGGCCTGAGCTTTGATGATTTTATGGTGTTTCTTTACACAGCTGTTCTTTCTGCAGTCCCTGCTCAAAGTTTCTGTATAAGCCATCAGAACCAGGTGCTTCTGAGATCACAGTGCTTACTTTTCTAATGCACTACTTGTAGAGTAGACTACCTTAAACCAATAAATAATAATAAACAAACATTTATATAACACTTTAAGGTTTGAGAAATATTTTACAAATGTTGTTTCATTTAACCCTCACAACAAGCCTGGGAGATATTATAATCCCTGTCTTACATAAGAGGAAACTAAGGCAGACAGAGGCTAAGTGACTTGACTAGATCACAAAGCTGCTGGTGCATTGGATTGGGAGTCCAAGGCACTAGGTTTAAATCTTGCCTCCACTATTGCTGTAAACTTAAGCAAGTCTTTTCCCACTTTGGGACCTTAGTTTTTTCCTCTGTAAATGAGGCAAGGTTGGAGAAAGGGGAGAAAGTACTAGATGAAGGGTAGAGAGCTATGGACTGGGGTCTATAACACCTGAATACTCCAATACTTTCTCAGTCTGAATCATCATCTGTGAAATAGGGATATTAATATCCTTGGCATTTATCTCACAGAGTTAAGGGGAGGTCAGATAAAATAATGTGTCAAGTGCCTTACAAATCTTAAACCATTGTGTTCATATCTGAGGTTCCTTCCAGTTTAGAGTCCATGCACCTGTACACCCCTCCCCCACACACATACTCCATTTGCAGAGACATAGGAGTCCTAAGGCTGACTTCCTGGAACTAATTTACACCCCAGTTATTGGCCATCCAGACTGTTCTTTTCTCTCTCATTTTTTTCTGAGTGAGATTGTCTAATTGTCTGAGTGATCAAGTCGACTAAGAGTCCTTTATTAAATGTCCTTTACCAATGCAGTCATGTGAAACATGCCTGACTCCCCTGCCTAAAACTATTCTGGGATGACTTGTTTCTCCTAAAAGAAATGGGTGTGGGGAACCGAGAACTTGGCTCTCTCCTCCATCCTGGCTTTCTCTGGTTCAAAGTCAGCACATGAGTCAATTTCAGCTACTTTACTAATACTTTCAAAAGAATATTGTTGGGTTTTTAAAACACCCAACAGGTTTGTTGTTGTTGATTTTGTTGTGTGTGACTACGTGAGCTGCTTCTGGACTCTACCTGCTATTTTGTGAAATCCTATAATGAGATTCTAGTGACTTGTCCCTATGTCCCTGGAAATTCCCTGAAAGTAGGGGGTCTTTATCTAGATGTGTTTCAAGGGTCTGGGGACTTGGATGGGGAAAAATGACATCTTTATTTTCACTCAACTCTAGCTGAAGTTTAGCTTTTCCTTCACGTATTTTAAAATGTAGTTGTGGGGAGTCTGAAGAATTTCCCAAACTGGCAAAGGGGTCTTTGACCAAAAAAATAATGGTTCAAGCCCTTACCTTAGAGGAAATTCCTGGAGATGTAGCCACTCAATGCAATGGAAGCCTAAGATAGACGAGAATCTGAACGTCAAGGAGCCAGAGGGGGATGTCAGGGGTTGCCACTTACTAATACTGGACACCTCCCTAAAGACTTCCTGGGAGGTCCCCTGACCCCCAGGAATGGGAAAGTCACCATCTTTTGAGGCAGCTCTTTCCATAGTGGGATTGAGCTCATGTTCAGGGATTTCTTACTTTTCGCTAAAATCTTCCTCTCTCTAATAGCTCCTTACGGTCTTTTAGTTCTCCATTCTTGGGAGCAAGCAGAATCCTTCTAATTCCTTCTTCACATTAGAATTTTTTGACTCTGACCTTGGTGATCATTTTTTT
>JAQQSK010002568.1:2614-42676 GCA_028658325.1 Potorous gilbertii | reverse complement strand
AGGAGACCCCCCCCCCCCAAAATGCTGAAGAAATAACACCTTGAAAAATAGGCTAACTCAATTGGAAAAAGAGCTTCAAAAAGCCAATGAGGAGAAGAATGCTTTAAAAAGTAGAATTAGCCAAATGCAAAAGGAGATTCAAAAGCTCATTGAAGAAAATAGTTCTTTAAAAATTAAAATGGAACAGATGGAGGCTAATGACTTTATGAGAAACCAAGAAATTACAAAACAGAAGGAAAAGAATGAAAAAATGGAAGATAATGTGAAATATCTCATTGGAAAAACAACTGACCTGGAAAATAGATCCACGAGAGACAATTTAAAAATTATGGGATTACCTGAAAGCCATGATCAAAAACAGAGTCTAGACATCATCTCTCATGAAATTGTCAAGGAAAACTGCCCTGACATTCTTGAACCAGAGGGAAAAATAAATATTACAAGAATCCACCAATCCCTTCTTCAAAGAGATCCAAAAAGAGAAACTCCTAGGAACATTGTGGCCAAATTTCAGAGTTCCCTGGTCAAGGAGAAAATACTGCGAGCAGCTAGAAAGAAACCATTCAAGTATTGTGGAAATACAAATATAGCAAGCAGCTAGAAAGAAACGATTCAAGTACTGTGGAAATACAATCAGGATAACACAACATCTAGCAGCTTCTACTTTAAGGGATCGAAGGATGTGGAATATGATATTCCAAAAGTCAAAGGAACTAGGACCAAAACCAAGAACCACCTACCCAGAAAAACTGAGTATAATACTTCAAGGGATAAATAGTCTTTCAATGAAATAGAGGACTTTCAAGTATTCTTGATGATAAGACCAGAGCTTAAAAGAAAATTTGACCTTCAAACACAAGAATGAAGAGAATCATGAAAGGGTAAACAGTAAACACAAATCATTAGGGACTTACTAAAGTTGAACTGTTTACATTCCTACATGGAAAGAAAATATTTGTAACTCTTGAAACTTTTTTCAGTATCTGGGTAGTTGGTGGGATTACACACAGACACATATACATACACACACACAGACAGAGAGACAGAGAGCACATGGTCAATTGAATAGGATGGGATCATATCTTAAAAAAATGAAATTAAGTGGTGAGAGAGAAATATATTGGGAGGAGAAAGGGAAAAATGGAATGGGGCAGGTAATCTCACATAAAAGAGGCAAATAAAAGACTTTTTAGTGGAGGGAAAAAGAGAGGAGGTGAGAGAAAAAACATGAAGCTTGCTCTCATCACATTCGACTAAAGGAAGGAATAAAATGCACACTCATTTTTGGTATCGAAACCTATCTTACAATACAGGAAATTGGGGGAGATGGGGATAAGCAGAGTAGGGGGGATGATGGAAGGGAGGGCAGTGGGAGGAGAGAGCAATTTGAAGTCAGCACTCTTGGGGAGGGATAGGATCAAAAGAGAGAATAGAGGCAATGGGGGGCAGGATAAGATAGAGGGAATTATAGTTAGTCTTGCACAACATGACTATTATGGAAGTCATTTGCAAAACTACAGAGATATTGCCTATATTGAATTGCCTGCATTTCCAAAGGGAATGGTTGGGGAGGGAGGGATGGGGAGAAGTTGGAACTCAAAGTTTTAGGAGCAACTCTGTTGAGTATTTTTTTTTTGCAACTAGGAAACAGAAATACAGATAATGGGATAAAGACAGTTAGGGGACAAAAGAGAAGATGGGGATAAGGGAAGGGTGAAATGTTAGAAGAGAGGGCAGATTGGTGATAGCGGCAATTAGAATACTCACCATTTTAGGGTGAGGGGAGGGGAGAAATGGGGAGAAAATTTGGAACCCAAAATTTTGTGGAAATGAATGTTGAAAAGTTAAATAAATAAATTAAAAAAGAGAAATACCTAAAAGTCTTTCAGTTACTGAAATGTCCATTTTTTTCTTTTAAAATTAAGGATTATACTCAACTGTGCTGCATCAGTTAAAATAGAAAAAGGATAGCAGAATGAATTAAACATAAGAACCAACATTATCTCATTGACTGTAGAGAGGAAGGGGCCCTTAGTACTCCCTAGGTCTGCAAAAAGAGGAACAGCTTCTATCTTAGACTTATGATTCAAATCTCCTTTGTGAACAACAGTGCACTCTGTCTCCAGATTTTCCATGATGAGAGGGATGTGTTCTTTGCTCCCATCCTGCTGCCATTTCCATGTGGAAAGTAGACTCAATCAGACACCTGTGTACTTTCTACCCTGGCTACCTTTTCTGTGTCTCATTTCCTGGTCTGATTAGGTGGTCAAACATCAACCTTCCAGGAATTGTAACCAGGGTATGAGGCCACTTCCAGATTTCCTGGTCCAGAGTCCAAGGAGTGGCCCTGGTTTAGAGCAAGGAAACCTTCTTCATCAGCAAAGACAAATTAACCAAAGAAATGGTATAAACTTTGGCTCATTTTATTAACAGGCTGATAGCTAAGGTTGTGTGGTAACATGGAAACTGAATGATAGTTACAAATGCCTGAATAGCAGTCATACAAATTGCCTTTGTCTTTTTCAGTCTCCTGATAATCATGTCGATCAGAAACTCTCTCACTCTTTTGTTAGGTCCAGAAACAGTCCTTCCATTTTATTATGTCTACATATGCCTCAACCATAATGCATTGGCTCCCTTGAATTATGTGAAGGACTCTGGAATAGTGAATGGATTCCTGGACTTGGAGTCAGGAAAATATGTATTCAAATTCTGCCTGTACTAAATGTGTGATGTGGGGCATTTAATTCAGCTTCTCAAAGTCTCTGAGTTTCTTCATGTTTCAAATGGGAAAAATAACAGCACCTACACTCCAGGTATAATGAGGGAACTGTCCAATCTTGTAAGCTCATTAAGAAGCATGATAAGGCTGCTTGTAGATGTTCCTGATAGACTGAAAACCTTTATCTGCTCCCTTCAGAACACTGATTCCTTGGGCGGGTCTTCTTGGCTCCTGGTATAATGATGTGATTCTCTTTTTATTTTGTTGGCATTAGTATTCTTCATTGATGCGAGATTGACTGTGCAAGCTGTGCAAAGTTATTTGCAAACTTTATTGTTAGTTACAATTACTATGCAATGCTAAAAATGCATAACAAGTTTTACAAAACTGCTCTTCAGAAACCCTGTTTACGCAGAAACACCTTTCTGAGCAATTTCCTGGCTCCTCTCTAGCATCCTCCTTCTGGCAATTCTTTGGGCACCTCCTCCTGGGTCAAACATTCCCCTTTCTGGGAACAGATTTCTAAGTAAATTTATTGCTTCTTTTTTATCCTTCACTTCAGAGGCCTTTGGAACCACAAAAGAACATACAGGAAAGACTGATGGCTTCGGAACTTTATTGATCATCTCTCAGAACAGCCAGAGTCATGTTAAATGGGCTTATTCTACATGTAGAGCTCACGTCCAACTCACCTTTAGGTTACACGTCATTGACATGAAATAGATTATTTCACATTCAAAGTTATAATTATCAGTTGTGAATTTCCCTCCATCCTATTTTTACTCACTATCATTGTTCTCAGCCTCTCTTTTTACTCTATTCCTGCTGCCTTATCCTCTCCCCTTACCTTCCTATTTCTTATTCCACTCATACTATTGAGTCCCTGCCTTATCATCTCTCCCCACCCTCCTAAAACTTATTGAACACACTCTTCGAAAAGTCCCTCCCTTATCCTGTTTCCTCATCCTTTTGTTTCTTTATAAGTTTAGAAAAATACTTTTAGAAGTATATGTTGATCCTTCCCTATTTAACCCAAATCCTATGAAACTAACGTTCCAGCACTACCAGTCCTCCCTCCAACTTGCTCCCTCTGTATCAGTTCTTCCTTTTATGACCCATTTTCAGGAGATAATTTCTTCTTTTAACTTTTTCTTCCACAATTCTGTTTTTTAGAATCACCCCACAATACTTAATTCAGTCCCAGTCTTTCTTTTAAACTTCCTTAGTAATGATGACAGTCTTAAGAATACTGATTACATTAGTCAAGATGTAAATTGTTTGAATTTAATGAGTCTCATAATCAGGCTTTAATGTTTGCCTTATATTTCTTCTGAAACTTCTATATAGAATTTTCTATTCAATTCTGGCCTTTTTGCTACGAATACTTGAAAGTCTTTCAGTTCATTAAATGTTTAATTTTTAAAATTAACGATTATACTCTATTTTACTGTGTAAATAGAAGTGGAAATAAGATAGCCGAACATATTAAAATCGGTATCAATAATACATTGTTTCCAAAAAACATTTTTAAATGGAAGGTGCACACAGAGTTAAAATGGAAGTTTGTTGTAGAATTTATTATATTTACCCTGAATCAAAATAGGCAGAAGTAGCAATCATGGTCTCACATCAATTTAAGACTAAAAGAGACTTAATTAAAAGAGATAACCGGGTAACTGTATTTTGTTAAAAAATACCTTTGACAATGAAGCCACATAAATACTGAAAGATGAGATTAATACAATTGATTATTTAAAAAAAGCTATTGAACTAAGAAATATAGCTAGGAGTTGATTTTAAGGAAAAAAACCCTCTGGAATAGATGAACAATTGGTTATTTTAATATAAAGTTGAGAAAAAACCAAATACCAAGTATTGAAACTGAAAATGTAAATTTACCACAAATGAAGATGAAACTAAATCAAGTATAAGGAGTTATTTTGCCCAATTGTATGTCAATACATTAACAATATATAAGTAAAATTCAATTATATTGACAAAAACATAATTTCTTAGATTAACAAAAGAGGAAATAGAATATTAAAACAGACCTATTTTAGAAAGAAAAAAGTTTTGCAACTGGATGGATTTACAAATGAATCCTATCAAACACTTGAAGATCACCTAATTCCAATATTACATGAATTAATTGGAATAGGTAAAGAAGGGATTCTACCAAATCACCTTTATAAAACAAATATGTTATTGATAAGCAAACCAGAAAGTAACAACAGAGGAAGAAAATTATAGGCCAATTTCCTTAATGAATATTTATGTAAAAATCCTAAATAAAACTCTAGCTAAGTGATTGTAACAATATAATACAAAAAATATACACTATGACCAAGTGGGATTAATACTAAGAAATCAAGTATAATTTAACCCATTGAAAATTATTAACAGAGTTGATTATATAAACAATGAAAGTTTGAAAAAATCATGTGATTACACCATTTTGTGGGTGGACGAGGTAAATTATGGGTCCTGAAACTACTGAGGAAACAGTAAGGTCATTGTCACTGGAGGAATCAAATGGAGGTTAAATGATAGCTCACAGTAGGGATAGTTCACAGGAGATTGTTCAGTGTGTGTGTGTGTCTGTGTGTGTGTGTGTGTGTGTGTGTGTGTGTGTGTGTGTATGTGCAGTGTTTGGCATATATATGTGTTGAGTTGGCAGATGTGTGGAATATGTGTGATATGTATGTATATGAGATGATGCATCCCCTTTCCTTGTTTTGGTCTCATTAGAGTGACTCCTCCCACATAAATACCCCTACAACATCTGTCCTCATCAGGAATTTAGTCATGGAAAAGGAAAGACAGATTGAAATAGAGTCATAGAAGCATAGAACACAGAGATTCAGGGAGATGGAGCCCTGGAGAAACAGATTGGAAACAAGAATTTCAGCCTTGATCTTTAGAGGGAGAGAAGTATTTGGCCTAACTCCTGTGATGGGAGTGGGAGAGGGGCGGGTAAAGGGGCACAAGCAGGGAATGGAGGGGACCCGACTGAGCTGGAAGCTCCACTTTTTAAGGTGAGGGGAAGGAGAAAAGGCCTGAGGGAACTTTGTGGATCAGCCTGAAAGAAGACAAGGTAGGGGAGCATGGCCCACAGAATCCTGAGGAGTCTGACCCGAAACTCTGTAAATGAAGGCAGAGTTAGATGTCTTTCCTCTTCCTCTACTCTTCAGGACAGGGACAGTGGTCATTTGGTGGAGTAGCCTTCCTCTGGGGGCTAGTGACACATGAGACCCTGAACCACACTCTCCAGGTAAAGTCGCCTCCAGCACGTTAGGGGGCTCCAAAGTGCACAGAGTATTGGGCCTGGAGTCAGGAAGGTCTGAGCTCAGATCCAGTCTCAGACACTTGCTTGCTTTGGGACCCTGGACAAGTCACTGAACCTCTGCCTGCCTCAGTTTCCCAAAGGGTAAATTTGGGATCATGGGAGCACCTACCTCCCAGGTATATTTTGGAGATTAAATGAGATACTTGCAAAGCACTTGGTACAGTGCCTTGTAAAGTCTTCTTGTTCAGTCATGTGATTTTTGTGACCCCATGTGGGGTTTTCTTGGCAAAGGTATTGGAGTGGTTCGCTATTTCTTTTTCTAGCTCATTTTATAGATGAAGAAATGTTAGCCCTTTGCCTCTTTGTTCCATTGAGGTAGAGTAAGGGGATGTCCAACGTGCAAATTAAGGAGAACCTCTGTGGGAAAATTCTGCCTTTTTTCTTTTCCAGGGTGGCTTGACCCCCAAAAAGAATGATCCCCCAACAAATGTCTATTTTTCTCCGATCTACCTCTCTCCAGTCTCTACTTGATGTTCTAGACTTTCTCAGACACACAGAACTACAAACATGGGACAGAGGGCCCAGAGGGACCATGAATTCACTCCAACTCAGGATCCTTGAATACTCTTGAGGTTTAAACAAAGGATTCAAATACCTCTTGGACACAACGTGAGGCTTTTAATGGGCTCCTACACCATTGCTTTATTGTCTGAATTTCCCTTTCTCTTGCCTCCCTGCTCATTGTCCTGAGTCAGGTCTGCAGACAATGGGTTTCCCTCTCAGAATCTGGTTTAGGGCAAACAGACAATGCTCTCTGAGGGTTCAGTGTTTTGAAGTCCAGGTCTCCTATTCTACTCCTCCCCACCTCAATTTGTAGTCTTTCTAGATTGTTCTAGATCTTGTTAACTCTAAAATATTGTCTATCTTTACCCCTCCCTCATTTTTTGTCACTTGCAGTTTTTAATATGAATTATGCCTTTGTTAATTATTTGAAAGAAATGATAAAGATATGCCTAATGTGCTACATTAGAATCTTCCAACCAACTTGATGTCAAAAGATTCATGATTAAATTTTTACCTGACAATTCAATCAGTTTTGAAATCATCTAACTACTAGACGTATGTTAATCAATGAGAAATTTGTTTGTTTAATTTCAAGGTACCTAAAACAAAGGGATTTTCCTCCTGCATATGGGCCATTTCCAGTCACCCTGATTTATATCTGGCCCCTATACTCAGCTGACTCTGGAGGAGAAAATGAGACTGGTGACTTTGCATAGCCCTACTTCATTTAAATACAATTCACTGGCATGTTGGCATCACCTTTCTGATAACATGGTCTTATTTAAGAAAGAGCAACAAACTACAATTAGACAAAAAAGGAATCATAGCACTAATATACTAAAGTAAATGCCTAAAATCTAAAATAGTCTGCCCCATATGCAGTGGGAGACCTTGGCCTTTTTAAGCTAATATCTTTCCCCGTTCTCTTACCTAGCCCTAATTAACAGTAATATTTAATACACAAAATTATAATATAAAGAGTTATAAGTGATTGATTGTGAAACTATCACACATTGTATTGTTGCATTATATTGTGAATGGATTGTCATACAATGGCAAATCAAGTCAAATGGGAGGTCAAGAGCTGCAGAGATGATTAAAGGCATTTCATTTCATCTCAGAAGGTGTAACTCTCACACCCTCTGAGTTTGGATATAACCATTTGGTTGTGTTCTACTGCTGGGCAGTCAACATTTGCTCATTTTCATTGTCCACAGGTGGACCTCATCAGGTTAGTTGTCCCAGGGCTTCAGGTATCTGTGTGTGACTGGAAAGATGGCACAGAAGGGGTGGAGTTCTAGCAGTTGTCAGGGCAGGAGAATGGAGAGTCCTGTAAAGTTCTGGATTTCTCCAGATGGTACCTGCCCTTCCCAGTTACTTTTTCAAACTGTTCCTCCTAGTGATCACTCATATGTGATTTGCCTCCCTCATTAAAATGTAAACTCTGTTGCTCAATTTGAATTGAAAACAAAGCTATAAAGTACAGGTGACCTCTGACCCAGGCAGACACAACCAGTCTTCCTCACCAGAATTAGATATCTGCACCAAAGACCCTTCTGCTTTTCCTTCTCAACACAGAGGTGGCAGCTGAGAGCAACAGACTTGAATAAAAAACTGCCCTCCTCTGAATTCTAGGGGACTGACCTGAACTAGCTCTCACTGAAGCTCTTGCTCAATGAAATCTATGTTCTCTTCCACCCATCAGGAGTCACTCAGTTGAAGCCTTCTCCTAGCTCCTAGTTCCTAAGGCCTAGACCTCTCACAGAGCAGATTTCACTGCTATAATCCCTGGTCTTTCTACCAGGTTTTCTTCTCCCAAGTTCTCATACTTCAATTACTTAAAAGAGACTCTTGGGACTTTCAGTAACTCATCTTCTTTTAAACAGCTGCAACTCCATTTCCACTGTGTAAACAATAGTGTTTGGGAAATCCTGTGTCTCAAAATCATGAATAAATTTCTCATTATTTTCAGTTTAATCC
Organism: Potorous gilbertii; assembly: GCA_028658325.1. NCBI lineage: Eukaryota > Metazoa > Chordata > Mammalia > Diprotodontia > Potoroidae > Potorous > Potorous gilbertii. Next base: position 34,124 of record JAQQSK010002568.1, on the reverse strand, counting down.
TCTTTAATCTTGAAATGTGGCTGTGCAGATGACCTGAATTACCATATACTTTCCCTGATCTGCAGTCTCCAATGTGCTACAGTAACTTTAGGGTCCTTAAAAATATGTTTACATACCTAATTCTCCAGTGTGTGATAATTAAAATATTATCCTCCCCTCTTTATAGCAAATCCAATATAATATTTTCAATAAGTGAAGGCAAATTTTCCCCCAAGTTTATATATATTAATATAAATATATATGTATATGTATGTATGTAATTCAAATTGAGATTACTGCTCATTTTTCTGTCCTAAACTGCCCACATCCTGTCATAAAATTGTGTCTTGACTCTCATATGTTAGCAATCTTTTAAAAACAATTTAGAGATAGTTCTTTTCCTTTTCCTTTGTGGTATCAAAACGTTCATCTATAAAGAGTACTGAGTAATCCTTCATCATGTATTACATGTCTCTATGCCTTAGGCAATGTTCTTGGTGTTTATCTGCCTTTAGAATTAATATAATATATTCTTAAACAGAAATACACTTTTTTTTTGCCACTTTCAACACTGAAATTTTCCTTATGAAATTAAAGAGTTTTTCAGTTTCATAGATAAAAAAGGAGCAAATAGCTAACATTTATTTAGCATTTACTATATTCTGGGCTTTTACCATTACCTTAATTGATCCTTGAAACAAGCTTGAGTGATAGCTTCTCTTACTATTCCCCTTTACAATGAGGAAACTGAGGAAAGCAGGTTTGTGAGGTCACCAACTTACTGTGTCTGAGAGTGGATTTGAACTCAGCTCTTGCCTTATTTGTGACAGTGTTTTATTTGTGCACCACTTAACTACCTCAACATCATGTCATCTTTCTCACTCATCTTTCTTTCCCATAGGCAAGATGGGAGACAAATGTTTAGGACAATGCTTTGCTAAATACAGAGTAATAATTTCTACTGAACCCATGACATCTTTGTAGAAATGATGAGTAAGGAATGGCAGGGTATCTGTCTTCCAGTCTATGAAGGGTTTTTAGGTAGACAGGTATTATATTTGTAGTACTTGGACCTAGAGGTGGAAGGAGGAGCAATAGGAGCAGCCTCCTGAGAGATGTAGAGAGAAGGGTGGAGCCTCCTCAAAATTGGAACCATCCATAGTGAACTGGATTACTGCAGGAGGTCTCTCTATTGGGGATATTTGGTTAGTCTGCCTCACTTCCTGTTACGTGTGACTGTGAACAGGATTCTTGTTCAGGTTCAGGTTGGGAGAGATGGAGTCCTGCATCCTTGACCTTTCTGAGACTGCAAGCCAGTCTGGTAATTTTCCCTAATAGAAACACAATGAGTCTGCAGTGACAATGAAAAAGTCAAACTAGCTCTCTGAGGTCATTGCTTCCTTTTCCAGATTTTCACTAAATACAATGATACAACCACCAAACCCATCAACACTGAGAATCAGGAAATAATAAATGAACGGAAGAAAATCAAGTTCAATCTAACAATTAAAATGTTCAAGAAGGCAATTGGGGAAGAAAACGTCACATAATAGTGCAACTAGAAAGAGGTGTGGAAAGAATGTTGCTCCCAAAAGTTCTTTTGTGTGACTATATAGATGACAGTCTGTCTTAGAAGTAACACAGTCTCAGTAAACAGTAAAAATGAAAATCATCTTATGTCTCAGTTTCAGAAAATTGGAGCCATATTTTTATAAAAGGCATCGAAAACATCTAGTATAACTCACAAATGTAAATAAATCCCTTTGAACACATTTCCAACAGGTGGAAAACTGAGAGTCACTTGAAGGTAAGTGATGAGCGGGAATCCACCATGTTCCAGAGCAAGCTTCCTACTGCACCAGAGACATTGTTGGCAAGTGTTTTCTGACAACAAGTCACAATTTTAGTAAATTCTAGTCATTCCTCTTTGTTCTACCTTCTAGGGTCAAACAGAGCAAGATTAATGCCTCTTCCAACTGACAGCCCTTTAAATACTGGAGCATAAGCTTTTGCACAACACAGAAGTAAGCTTTAGAGTGACAATGGAATCCCTATCAATAACCTTGAATAACACACATTGATTACTAGACAAAGGGTCAAAGGGGACTGAGAAGCATCCATCTTCCCTGGAGTCTTTTCCAACTCCTCTTCTATGACTCAGGGGCACAAGTCTTGTAATTAATGATTAACATACCCCCTTCCATGAAATGAGGGAGGAAAAAGAGATGGTTGGAGGATTTGGAAGACATAAAAGGGGTTTCTTCATTACATAGCAGCTTTACTGATTTCCCTGCTAACTGTGAGACATTATAAATCTAATTGAGTCAGAACAGTTCAAGAAAAATCCTGATTCTTGCAATTTTTAAAGGAGAGAAGAAGCAAACATTTATTTTGTCTACACCCCCTGAAATCTGTTCTGATATCTGTGCAATATCCCCTCATTTCAGCTTATGCACTTTTTCAGTAGAGCTGAGAGAAACTCTTTAACCCATTCCCTTTTTAAATTACATTGTCTTCTCCTATATAGGCACAGTGAGAAAGAATGAAGGGACAGTTGAAACAGCAAATATAAACAAACCAATGTAAAGGGATAAGGGAATGGAGACAAGATGAGACAAGAATCAATGATTCCCTTAAAATTGTTTCCACCAGTCTAGAGAGCCCAGCCTTCTGGCATTGTTACCACAGTCTCCAAGGGTAGAAATGTAACCCTGCCCTTCCCCTCTACTCCACTTCATTCATTGGAGAGGGAACAGATGTGCCCTGAAGAGAAGGTGTATCCCTGGGGAGACTGACCTGGATATGATGCTCTATTTTCTGGACCTGCCTTTGAGAACTTCTGATTGGAAATTCAGGTGGTAGCAAGTGGTATAAAGAGTTTAAAAATATTCTTGAGGTTTATGGTGTAGAAGGACTGTCCAATCAGAGCCCAAAATTATTAAAAAGTGACTCCATCAGGGGAATTATCTCAATATCTCTTCATGATTTTGTTCATGTCCTTCTTCCTATGATGCCCTCTGATTTGCCCATTTTTACCCCATATGGCCATGCTTGATAACATTTTAAGGGCCTTGACCACATGTTACACAACCCAGACCTATCTAGTGATCAGACTCTTTCCCTGAACTGTCCTGACTTTGAATGTAAGATGAGGTGAGATGAGGCAAGGCCCTTCTGAGTGCCTAGAAGATGGCATGACACATAGGTCTCTACTGTAGGACTCTGCTTCAGTCCAAAGACAAGATGACCCTATGTCCTGGGACTCCCATTTGTACTCATAGGTGCTGTTTTATCAGTTGCCTGTCACCACAGAACTTCGAGATAGATGAAAATGAAAAAAAAGTGAGGATATGTTTTGAGTTGCACATCAATTGGATGTGAGTGAGGCAGAGTTGTGTGGAAGTCATTGGTCTCAAACTCTCTTCCAGAGTAATCAGAATTCAGGGGTAAGAAAATGTCAGGATGACTGGATATGGATATAATGGGTGACCATAGCGTCTTTGGTGTCTAACCAATCTTTAAGTGCTTCACCGTACTTACTTCAGCCACTTTCATAGGTGTTTGTAGAAAACACTGTCATCTACATGCTTGGGGTAGACATCCCCTTACCTCACTGATGAATTTGAGCCATCTTGATTGCCTTCAATGTGGTTTAGCGTGTCTGCCAAAATATTTCAATGAATTATGGCTGTTTCACATTGTTCAGTCTTTTGGAGTCACAGGTGAATGTTGATTGAATCAAATGAATATCAAAAATGGTAAGCAGCCCTAAAAAGGGATCAGTAATCCTTGCACCAGAAGTACCAGTGTTCACCTCAAACACCTCGATTTCAAATTATAGGAAAAGAATAGGAAATAAATGAAACAATAAAAGAACTGACCATAAATATCTTCTATGATCACCAAGTAAAGTTATAACCCAAACTCAGAGGAAGACAATAAAGTCAAAACAGATATAATGAAAGTCTCAAAAAAATGAATTGCACACAAAGTCTAAGGAGAATTCCTGGAAGAGGTAAAAAGTGCTGTTCAAAATCAAGTCATAAAGTTAGATAACAATAGTGAAAAACATTGAGAACCACCAAAGAAATTATGAAAAGACCATCATTTGCCCTTTGTTTTAAAGAGGGCCAGTGATTTCATGGATTGATGTCTTGACTCATGTGTGAATTAGATTTAAGTTACAGAGAGGTGCACAAAATCTTTTGGTTCACTCTCTTTTCTGGAGTCATTGCAGTCCAATGGCAAGATAAAAGTCAAGATGACTGACAGTGGCCCTGGAAGCAGGAAATGGTATTGGAATCATTGATGTCTGACCAAGATTACAGCACCTCTTCATCATCTATCTTCTTGGACATTGAAGCAAATTCTCTTAATTCACTCATTGCCCTGGGGGCAGTTTTCACATTCTTGAGACAGATATCCACCTACCTCACCAGTGGGTTTGAGGTGTGTGGGTTACACTTGACCTGGTTTAGGTTATCTGCTAAGATTGCTTTTTTGGAACTTGACCACTGCACATGCTACAGCTTCTATGAGCCACAGGAGCTAGTTGGCTGAAGAGGGACATCAAAGGTAAATGAGCAGCCCTGAAATGGGCTCAACAAGCCATCACAACAAAGGATCTAGTTGTTGCTGAAGAATCCGTAAAGTCCAAGGTAATTAAGCATTTAGTAAGAGAGGGATCAAACTCCTAAAATGAAACACATATTAAAAAGCAGAATAATGACTTAAAAAACAACTGACCTGGAAAATATATCAAGAAAAGTCCACTGAAGAACTGTTGGTTTACCTGAAAACCAGTATAAAAAATAGCCTAAACATAACATTTCAAGAAATTATGAAGAAAAACTGTACTAGTACCTGAACTGAAGGGCCAAACAAAAATCTAAAAATCTACAGTCACTAAAATGAAATTGAAGCCTGAGTCCAGATATCACCCCACGATGACATTGACCCTCTCCCAAACAAAGGGCTGGCCATTGTCTTTTCATAATATTTTTCTGTTGCTTTTGTTTCTTTACCTGAAAGAAACAGAAAAATGAAAAATCCCAGGAATGTTATATTCCAGAGCTCCCAGGTCAAAGAGAAAACAGTTCAAGCATCCCAAAAGAAACAATTCCATCTCATGGAGCCACAGTGAGGATCTTACAAGATATAACAGTTACTATATTAAAGGAGAAGAAGCCTTGGAATCTGGTATTCTGGAAGTATAAAAATCTGATTTTATATCAAGAATAAGTGACCCAGGAAACTCAGTAAACTCATTCATCCTTCAAGTGAAAAAGAATATTTGATTAAATAGGAATGTTTCAAGTATTCCTAATTAAAAAAAAAAGATCAGAGTTGAATAGAAAATTTGACTCTTTAAATATTAGATTCAAGTGCAGTGTAAAATATAAACCTGAAACAGGACACCATAGGCACTCAGTATGGTTAAACTGTTTATCTTTCTGCATGTGAAGATGGCACATGTATCTTCTAAGAACCTTACCATTAAATGGGCAGTGAGAAGGATTCTAGAGATAAAGAAGGTGTAGGAGGAAATCGATTATTTTGAAATATTTTAAAAAATGGATATTCAAGAGATGAATTTCCTGGGAAAATTGGAAATGGGGAGCAAGAATGCTGAAAATTATCTTACATGATAGAGGCATGCAAGAAAGAGCATTTACCTTGTACTGTTTTTGCTCTTTATCACTTCCCAACACCAATGTAGATTAGAAATCTCAATGCTTTGTTTGTCCAGGAGCAATCCCATCAATTTAGTGACAACTTGTTCTGTGTGCACATGCTTCAGGCTCAATGCCTTAGTTCTTTTGGATTATGTGAAAAACCCTGATATAATGAGTAGGTGCCTGGAACTGAAAGGGGAAAATCTGGGTTCAAATTCTGACACTTACTGTGATACTGGACAATTAATGTAGCTTCTTTCCATGTCTCTCAACTTCACCATGTCTCAAATGGGAGAAGTAGAACTGCTTCCAATCTAGGTGGTGTGAGGGTCCTGTCCATTCTTTAGCCAACTCAGGCAACAGCTGAATAAAGTTGCTTTTAGATGTGTGTGATTGAGAGAGGACTGTTACCTCTTCCCTTCTGAGCACGGGCATGGATTCATTGCCTGAAACTTTTTGTCAACTTCAATAATGACACTACTATTTTTGTTGGTTTTTGAGTAAAATGGAGTATGTAGACAAAACGCAGAGAAATGGAGGGAGGAAGTTAGGAGGGAGAGAGAGAGAGAAACACCCTGAAATCTTGAATGAGGGCCATCAGAAAATAGGAACGAGGGAATCATTTAAATTCTCTCCTTTATCAATTTATGTCTTTTAAATTATTTTATTTTTCAATTATAATAAATTTGAATGATAAATTTCAATTATAAAAAGGTAGTTCTCAACATTTTCCTTACATAAAATTTTGAGTTCCAAATTTCCTCCCCCCTTGACCCTAAAATACTAAGCAATTTAATATAGGTTGTACATACGCAATCATGAAAACCATAATTCTATATCAGTTATGTTGTAAAGAAGAAAAGAAAGGAAAGGAAAATAAGGTGAAAAAATAAATTGACAATGATAAGTTTCAATATGCATTCAGACTGCATCAATGTGCTTTATTGTATGTGCATAGTGTTTTCCAAGGGAAGTCTTTTTGACTTGTCATGGATCACTGAACTGCCCAGAAAATTGAAGATTCATAGAGGACCATGTTATTATGTTCCTGTTTTTCTATACAATGTTCCCCTGGTTCTGCTCATTTCACTTTGCAAATGTTCATGTAAGGGTTCCCAGGTTTTTCTGAAATTTTACTTCAATCATTTCTTATAATATGATGGTATTACATTGTATTTATATACATAGGGTTTTGGGTTCTTCTCCAACAGATGGGGATCCTTTGATTTACATTTCTTGGCCACCACAGAAAGAGTTGGTATAACTACTTTTGTACCTATGGATCCTTTTTTCTTTTTAATGATCTCTTTGGGATACAGAACTAATAGTGATATTGCTAAATCAAAGGGTGTTTGTAGTTTCCATGCCCTTTGGGCATCAGAATTAGGGAAGTGTTAATTCCAGTTCTAATATTCTAATCTAGTAAGAACTGCACCACACCCAGAATATCAGTACTGCCATGAGTTCCACAACCCAATAGTGATTAAAAATCCCATCTCTACAATACAAGTAGAATGCTAAGTACAGAAATCTTTAATTACTTATGCAAACATTAGAGTGAATTCCACCTGACATTGTCCTAAGTCCAGAAGAACCTGTTTGTATAGGAGGACAAGGACTTTGCGTGTTCTTGGAGAGGGTGTGAGAGGGAGAGAAAGTGAGAAAGACAGAAAAGCCAGGCTTCTGTAAAAGATGAAAAAAATCACAAATTCAGTGATAGTCACCCTCACATGTCCCAGAAGAAGGTCATGATTTCTTAATTTTCCTTGAAGTTGGAGATAGGGTGAAAAGAAAAATTTATCTAAGGTGAACTATGTGCTAACCACTGTGCTAATTATTTTGCATATATTATCCGCACAAGCCTGCGAGTCTAGTCTAAATGACTTGTGTCATTTAGAACAAGTGTTATGCTTCTGAACAGTGCAGAATCAAATATGGTCCTGGACTTTATCTGTGATTCAGTGATTAAAATGTCTTCTTAGTCAGTGATCTAGTGAGGAACCTTTGGTGAAGGAAATACCTATAGTAATGACCACAACTGTGAAGTGTTAGGTGCTTGCTGAGATGTGCAGACAGTTATGCCTGCAGTCAGAAAGACTTCAAAACTGATTTAAAACCATTAATAACTCTCTGACACTGGGAAGACCCTTAACCTCTGCTTGCCTCAGTTTCTTCAATTTTAAAATGTGACCAATAACAGCCCTGACCTAACAAAGTTGTTGAGATCATTTAATGTTATCCTATCTCCAATTTTCTTAGGATAACGTCTGGCACATTGTGAACCCTATATGAAAATGTAATCCCCTCCTTTTTTCCAAGTTTAGGGAAAGGCCTTATGTTCTTTGAGTTTCCAGTGTTGGTGGCTTGGTTATAGAGGGAAATATGTCAATCATATCACCAACTATGGAAGCAGATGAGGGCAGAGCCAATCAGCATTAGTGATTAAGATGGCATGACTAAGGAAAGTTGGGTGCCAGGGGCACCCCATGACACTCCCTGCCTTGGTGACAATTCAATGCTCATAAACAGGTTGATTGCCTAAGAATTGAGAAGTGGAGTTGAGGATGACCTCTTACCATTTTGTGACTGAGCTAGGTAAAAGGTGGGACCTTAAAAACCTGAGGAGAGGGAGAAGTTTGTTACTGAAGGCTTCAAAAGGAGAATAGGTAATCAGTCGGAGTTGGTATATTTCAGAGCAGTTTGAGAATCAGTGGTATCTGTGTGTATGTGTGTGTGTGTGTGTGTGTGTGCTGAGTATGCACATCATGTTATAACTATATATGTGTTTTTTGCGATATGTCTGTGGTTGTTACATGGCATGTCCCCTCCCTGCATAAGTCTCAGTAGGTTGTCCCCATCATAGAATAAATTGAAAATACAATTCCCACACAGAGACTTCATTAAGAACTAGGTCCTGCAGTGTGAAAGGAAGATTGAAATAGAAAGAGTCACAGAGAAAGAGAAACACAGAAATTCAGAGAGAGTGAGATCTGGAGAAACAGAATAAAAACAAGAGAGGATGTTGAGGCTCAGACTTGACCTATAGATGAAGAGAAATTTTTAGCTCAGTTCCTATGGTGCCAATGGCAGGAGGGAAAGGAATGGAGTAGAACTGAGAAATAGAGGGAGGAATGCTGCTGAGCTCAAGACTTCACTGTTCCTGATTGGTGGAGGGGGAGGAATCCTGAGGAAACCATGTGGCTTAAGCCTGAGAGAATCAGACAAGGTGGTGGCCCATGGCATGTAGAATCCTGAGGAGTTGGTTCCTGACTCTATAATTTCACTTGTAGTGATTGACAAAGACGTTGACAAAGGTCAGGGTGACAGGGTGCCTTCAATGTTATCTTTCATCTACTTTTCAGAACAGAGACATTCACCATCTGTTGGTATGGCCCTCCTCTGGGCTGGTGACCCATGAAGCCCTTGACCTAACCAAGTGAACTAAATTCTGAAGCCTCCAGCCATCTGGGAACTCCAGAGTGCACAGGGCATTGAGGCTGAAGTCAGGAATACCTGAGCTCAAATTTAGTCTGAGTCACTTACTAACTTTGGGAGCCAGGGTGAAGTCAGTGAATCTTTGCCTGCCTCAGTTTCATTTTCTGCAAAAAGGGAACCATTAGAGCAAGTGTTTGCCAAGAATATTGTGGGAATTAAATGAGATATGCAAAGCTCTTAGAAAAGTGCCTGGCATAGATTAGACACTTAATAAAAGCTCATTCACTGAGTAGATTTGAAGAGCTAGGCACAAACAGAAGATACGGGATAATTTTGTTTCCCCACTCAGGGAGGAGGGAGGAGGGCTGCAGTTGGATGAGAGACCTCATTTCCTGGCCTCCCCTAGTCCAGGATCATCTTCTTAGCATTAGAATGACGTCTCCCGGGTGTTGGTGAGGTGGGAGTCCCTTTTCTCAGCCTCCAATTCCTGCTCGTCAGCGAGCGCCTTCTGGAGGACCACCCTGAGCGTCTCCCTCCCTCTTCCGTGCCTTTGTTTGCCCAAGAAAAAGTAAAGGAAGGGATATGCACTGCTTTTCAGGCACTCCAGGAGCCTAAGGACACAATAAATCACGTAATCCAATGTAAGGTAATCTGAACGATATAAGCGATGTAGGGGAAAACTCAGTATTGCCTCATGGATTGCTCTGGGCAAGCCACAGAACAAGAATACGAGGACCATGAGCAGGACCAGGAGGTAGAGCCTGGGGGGCTGCCGGCGCTGGGAGCTGCACTGGACCCTCAGCAGCAGAGTCAGGCTGGACCCGCACATCACTGCGGTGAAGTGGACTAACCACACGGTCGGTATTCTCGACAATGATTCACAGAAAGCCCAATTCTCAACAGAAATACAAAGGAAAAGGTCTACTCCCCAGAACAGTCCCGTCAAAGCCCAGAGGACAGCGCACACAGCTGCAGACGTGTTCTTGGGGCGGTCCTGTAGGTACCAGCTTGGGAAGAGCACGGCTAGACTGCGCTCTGTGCTGATAACAGCGAGCAGGCTCAGGCCCACAGTGCAGATCGCTTCTACGAGGTGAGTTGATACAACGTACATGATGGAATAATACAGAGGTCTAATCAGTTCTTCTATCAAGATCAGAAAGTAGCAACAAAGTAACAGGAGGTCGGCCCAGGTCAAGTTGAGGATGTAGATGGAGAAGGGATTCCTCTGGGTCCGGAATTTCAGGAGCCACAGGACCATGCCGTTGCCCACCAGCCCGACCAGGACCAGGACCAGAGAGAGGATCTGTGCCCAGTAACTTAAATAATATTCCACTGGTGGCCCCAAAACTGAACTTGTGTTTTCAGTTCTTCCACTTGCGTTGTCATAAACATTTTCCCGCTGACCAGGTGAGGGAGACACAGCCATGGTGGTTGGTCCAAGGTCCACGAAGCTCCTCTCAGACGTCCTGGGGAACAAGAAGACAAGGAAGTGCATCAGGGACTTTCCCAGAGATTTACTGCCCTCCCTCTATTCAGGAGTGAGAGCCTCTTCTTTCCCATGTCCTCTCTCTCGGCAGCCACGAGGTGGCGTCACATTGCAGAGAGCGCTGGGTAGAGTAAAAAATGATTTCAAATTTAACCTCAAAACACTTACTGCGTTTGGCGCCCTGGACAAAGCTCTTACCCTCTGTCTGCCTCAGGTTCTTCAAGTGCAAAATGGGACTAATGAGAGCCCCTACCTCACAGCGTTCTTCCGAGGATCAAATGAGATAGTATTTGCAAAGTGATTAACTCATTGTAGATGTTTAATGTTTTCTCCTGTCATGGTGTTTTAGTGCAGCATTGAAACGAGCCTCTTGCTGATGATTAGGATGACACTTGCCTCTGATCTTTTTCCTAACGAGACTCCATTCCGTCCTTCTTTTCTATCTTCTCTTTCTTTAGACTGTAGAGGAATCCACCAGGGCCTGACCCATGTGGGACAGGCTTAAGGGGGTGGGTTGAAGTACTTAATTCAATGCAACAGACTTTTTTCATTTATATACAGACAAATACATTTATGTGTTCATTCACTTATTAATTCAATAACTAATTGAAAAATTTATTCATAGTTTTAAATACTTATCAACACTTTTTAAAACGTATTTTTAATGGTCAATATCATACCCCCAACGCAGTGCATCTTTTAAAAATTTATTTTTTTCAGTTTCCAACATTCATTTCCACAAGAATTTGAATTCAAAATTTTCTCCCCATCTCTCCCCACCTCCCACCCGGGGACAGCATGCACCTCATCCACTACTTCCTCCAGTCTGTCTTCCCTTCTATTACTGCCCTCTTCTTACATCCCATTCCCTTTATTTTCCTGTAGGACAAAATAGATTTCTATACCCCATTACCTGTATATCTTATTGCCCAGTTTCATGCAAAATATTTTTTTCATTCATTTTTCAAGCTTTGAGTTCCATATTCTCTCCCTTCCTCTTTCTCCACCCACCTTCATCGGAAAGCAAGCAATTCAATATAGGTCATACATATGTAGCCATGTAAAACAGTTCCATAATAGTTATATTAAGAGAGACTAAGCACGTTTTCCTCTGTCCTCTCCTTCCCTCCCATTTATTCCCCTTGACTTTCTTCCCACAATAGTGTTTGCTTCTGATTATCCCTTTCTCCAATTTGCTGTCCCTTCTATTATTTTCCCTCTCTTGCCCCTTGCTTTCCTGCAGGGTAAAATAGATTTCCATACACAATTGTCTATGTTTTATTCCCTTCTTAAGCTAACTCCCATGAGAGTAAGGCTTACTTATTCCCTTTCTTCTCCTCCCTCTTCCCCCACATTGTCAAAGGTCTTTTTCATCTCTTTTATCTGAGATGTGAGATGATTTGCTACATTCTACCTCTCTTTTTCTCTTCCTCCTGGTACATTCCAATAAACAGTAAACTTTACTTTTGAGGTATTGTCCCTTCATAATCCACTCATTCTGTGCCCTTTGTATATGTGTACGTATACACAAATATAAAGATACACGTAACACACATATATAGGTTTATATATACATACATACAAACGTACGCTCATATATACACTTGCATATATATATATGTATACACATAAATGCCCATACACACCTACCTATATGTACGCATACATATGTATATATGTATATATATAACATACATATACATATTATATACGTATATATTCCATTTAAGTATACTAATATTGAATAATGTCTTATGCATCATGAATATCATCTTTTCATGTATGAATGCAAGCAGTTCACCTTTAATGAGTTCCTTAATGCTTCCCTTTTCTGTTTACCTTTTCATGTTTCTCTTGATTCTTGTGTTTGAAAGTCAAACTTTCTATTGAACTCTGATCTTTTTCAACAAGAATGCTTGGAAGTCCTGTATTCCATTGAAATTCCATTTTTCCCCCCTGAAGTATAATACTCAGTTTTTCTGGGTAGGTAATTCTTGGTTTCAAACCTATTTCCTTTCCTCTGGAATATCATATTCCATGATCCTCCATCCTTTAGTGTAGAAGCTGCTTAATTCTGTATTATTCTGATTGTATTTCCACAATACTTGAATTGTTTCTTTATGGCTGCTAATGATATTTTCTCCTTCATGTGGGAACTCTGGAACTTGGCTACAAAATTCATAGGAATTTTCCTTTCGGACTCTCTTTCAGGAGGTGTTCAGTTAATTCTTTCCATTTCTATTTTACCCTCTGGTTCTAGAATATCATGACAATTTTCTTTTATAATTTCTTGAAAGATGTTGTCTAGGCTCTTTTTTTTGATCATGTATTTCAGGTAAGCAAAAGATATTTATATTATATCTCTTTGATTAGTTTTCCAGGTCATTTTTTTCCCAATGAGATAGTTCACATTGTCTTCCATTTTTTCATTCTTTTGGTTTTGTTGTATAATTTCTTTTTCTCTCATAAAGTCATTAGCTTTCATCTGCTCCATTCCAATTTTTATAGAACGATTTTCTTCAGTGAGCTTTTGGACCTCCTCCTCCATTTTGTCAATTCTTTTTAAGGCATTCTTCTCCTAATTGGCGTTTTTGACCTCTCTTGCCATTTGGATTAGTTAACTTTTAATGATGTTATTTTCTTCAACATTGTAGCGGGATCTCTTCTAGTGAGCTATAGACTCATTTTTCATGATTTGCTTGCATCACTCTCATTTCTGTTCCCAATTGTTCCTCCTCCTCCCTTATTTGATTTTCAGAATCTTTTCTGAGCTCTTTCTTGGTCTAAGGAAATTTCATACTTTTTTGGCGGCTTTGGATATGATAGCCTTCATGTTGCTGTCTTGCTCTAGTTGCATGCTTTATGCTTTGGTTTTCCTCTGATTGTGTGATTTCATCTTTGTCATCCAAAAGGAGAGAAGAAAATATCTTTTCACTAAGAAAGTAACCTTCGGTAGTCTTATTTTTACCCTTTTTGAGTCATTTTCCCAGCCAATTAGTTCAATCTGAAATCCTTTGTCAAGTGGAATGTATAGTATCCCAGACTTCAGAGGTTTTTGTGCATCTGTTCTGTTAGATATCTCCAGGGACCTGTAAGTTAGCAGTTATTCCAAAGTGGCATAATCAAGGGAGAGGTGATTACTCTTCTCCTGGCATGCACTCTTGTCTGTGCATAACTGGCACTCTTAACTGCCATGGAGTTGTGAGTAGGATTGTCTCTCCACAGCCACAACCAGCACCTCTATGCCACCACTCCTCCTCACTCCAGGATCACCACTTAGGGGAGAGACCTTGATCAGCTGCTCAATTCTCCCACTATTTGTACACCGAGAGCTCTTGAAGTGGCAGTTGTAGAGGTATTTGCTGCCACCACCCTGAAGCTGGGCCGAGGGTCAGTTCTAGGGCTGGACCACACTCCCTTTGTACTGAGAAAGATCTTTCTTACCGACATTTGTAGCTGTCTTTGGCATTTGTGGACTGAGATATTTGGAAAGCCCAGCAGCTGCCAGTGATTCAGTACCCTGAAGCCTGCTGAAGTACCTTCTGTGCCAACATAGCCCACAGTGGGACACACTCTGCTGAAAGCCCAGTGCAATCAATCCTTTCTGTAGATTTTCCAGGCTGTTTTGGATTGGAAATCTGTTTTACTCTCTCATTTTATGGTTTCTGTTGCTGGAGAATTTGTTTAGAGTCATTTTAACAGTTATGTTAAGGGCTGTTGGGGGAGAGCTTGGGCAGGACCTTGCTTCTAAGCCACCACTCTGGTGGTGGCTCAGAGTCCATATTTTGAAAATCAATAATTGAAGGAGAAAAGTACTTCAGCACAGTTGTCTATCATATTAACCAAGTCTAACAGTATATACATTAATCCACACTCTTAGTCACCCACCTCTTGAAAGAAAGGAAGGAAATTTAATTATCACTTCATTGCTTTTCTGTGCCAGTCTTCAATAAACAATAGTGGGTATAGGACATAGAGAGAGAGAAAAATCATTTTCTTCCCCACGTTTTATGTTAAAAATACAAGGAAAATGAAACAGTCCCTACTGAAAGTAGGTGATATTCTAATGTGGGTGAGCAGAGGGAAGGAGTCTGTAGTGTCAGGTAATCATTTTACTCAAAATCAGGTAATTAACAAGCGCAGAACCATACAAACATCAAGTACTAGGTTGTTTTATTTTACTCTTTTGTCTTCTATTGCATTTTCATTGACAAATGTTATCTTTTAGGGACTGACAAGCAAGACAGAATCAGGGTATTTCTCCAGACTGAGAAATAACAAAAATCAAGGAGACATGGTGACCATTAAGACTAAACTAGTGTCTTGGAAGGAGAGATTAGGAATAAGCACATTGCCGTCCTCTCTGAGTAGGGAAAGGAGAAAGTTTCACAGCAAGACTGTTCCTCACTACTGGGGCCCAGGTTGAAAATACTTTTACATGCAATTGGGAAATTCTTAACAAATAATATAAAAATGTCCATTAAAAAGTAAAAAAAAATTCCTAGAAGAAAATTCCCAAATTCTCTAGAAAGAGAGCTTAGAACAAATTGGAAGTAGAAAAAAGGTGCTGATCCCCTCAAGAGAGAAACCTCCAAATGAAAAATTCTGCGAACATTATGGCCAAATTCCAAAATTTTCCAGTGAAAGGGAGCAGGTGAGATCACTGCAGAAAGAAAAACCAAGAAAGAATTCAAGTAGTGAGGAGTCACAATGAGGATGAAACCTTACTTAAGAGTAGAAAACTTAGTATAAGATATGAGAGAAAGCAAATTGTAAAGGCTTATAATCATAACTATTTTGCAATGCAAAAATGAATATAATCCTGCAGGTGAAAAGGAAACTTTTAAAGAAATGAAGCCCACCAAATCATGATGAAAAGATCAAGGATATATAGAAACACTGAAGTTTAAAGTCAAGAGTCAAGAGAAACATCAAGTGATAAAGAGGAATGAACAATATTCAAAAACCAAACAAAGGTGAGCTGCTTACATTCTATTATGCACAGATGGTACAAGTGTACCTTCTGAACTTGAATATCATCTGTGGATTTGGAGGGAGTCTTGGTGATCTCAAGGAAAGAATGGAAAGAGAAGGGAAAGGGAAAGCACCTGGGGAGGAGGGAAAGGAAATATATTGATAATTTTCTCAAATATCAGTATGTGAAAATAGATTTGTGGAAAAAGAAGGTGTAGGTGGTGGTGGGGAAGGGCAGACTCTTGAACCTCACTCTCATCTGAACTCCCCAAAGTGGAGCACAATACAAATGCATGCAGAAAGGCACTCAATTGGGCATAGAAATACATTTCAATCAATGGGGAAATCTATGATAAAACGAAGACCAGAGATGGAAAATTCTAGAGTAGGTTAAGGAAGGACTGGAAATTTTGAATAAGAGTTTCTTCTGCCCTGGTTAAAGTGGTCACTGTTTTGTCGATATGGATTGGAAAACTCACTAACTTCACTTCAACGTGTGAAATACTATAGCAATATTAGACCTTTGGCCCTTTAGTTCACTGATATATAGTCAGGAATTGCACAATGTGCAATTTCGGCAAAACCTCTAAGGCAAAATTCTGTCTTTTTAAAAGTGGCTTGGTCCCTAAAAAGAAGGATCCCCCAATAAATGCTTATTTTCTTCACTGATCTACCTCTCTCCAGACTCTGTTTGATATTCTAGACTGTCTCAGAAAACAGAACTGCAAACATGGAACAGAGGGGCTCAGAGTGGCTATGAGTTCACTCCAAGCTCAGCCTCCTTGAACACTCTTAAGGCTTCAACCAAGGATTCGATTATCTCCTGGACACAAGGTGAGGTTTTAAAATTCTCCTTAATCTTTAATTTATTGTCTGAATCTTCCCATTCTCCTGCCTCCCTGCTCATTCTCATGAACCCAGCCTGAAGACCATGTGTGGGAACCCTCTCAGAACACGGTATAGAGCATAGAGAAAATGTGACCAAATATCTACTACATCCACACTAAAGGACAGGACAAGGTTATGAGTTAGTCTCTGAGGGTTCAGTGTTTTAGAATCCATGTCTCCTACTCTACTACTCCCTATCCCAATTTGCAGCCTTTCTAGATTGTTCGAGACTTCTTTGTCTAGAATATTGTCTATCCTAACCCCTCCTTCATATTTTTAACTTGATTTTTTTAATGTGATCTATGTCTTTGTTTTAAGTTTTTGATAAAAATTGTAAAAATTTCCTTAGTGCCCTACTTGGGACTCTTCCCACCAGATTGATGTCAAAGGATTCATAAGTAAGGTTTTGCCTGACAATTCAATCAATTCCCAAATCATCTAACTACTATCAATTATACTACTCTCTGTCATAAATAGAGACTCAAAAAAATAATTTGTTACAATGTAAGTAAAACATTTTAGGGTTATAGAAAGTATCAACAATCACCCTCTTCAAGGACACACTTATGTGTATACACAGGAACATATAGAATCACAAAGGAAAATGAAAGAATATGTCTGTGTATAAAGATCCACACACAAATGGTTTGTGTTTACAAATGCAAAATTATTTATGTTTATGAGAGGAAAGAGATTGAAATGAAGGCAGTCAGAGAATGGTAGTTGAGAAATGGCGAGGTGTGTTTCAGAATCATTAGGAAGGGGTTGCTATGGCGGAGAAGTATTTTAATCATTGAGGAATTTGTTCACCCAATTTCAAGTTTTAAAACAAAAAGATTTTCCTCCCTCCTGTATTTTCCAGCCAGGATCTTATAAATACCTTTCTTCTCCTTCCCAAGGAACTGTGGAAGCAGTGAAGATCTGTAAGGCATTAGTTGGAGAGAAGGGTCCAAGTTTATATATTAATTGTAGCCTATTTTAGATTTTATTAATTTACTTTAGTATATTAGTGCTATGATTTCTTTTGTGTTAATCATTGTAGTTTGGTGTTCATTCACAAAGAAGACCATAGCATCAGAAAAGTGATGCCATGATATGCCAATGAATTGTATTTAAGTGGACGAGGGCTATGAGAAGTCACCAGCCTCATTTCCCCCTTCAGAGTCAGCTGAGTCTATGGGACAGATATAGATCAGGGAGGGGGAATGACCACAGATGCAATGCAGTGGGAGCCCTTGATCTTTTTAGGTTAAGGGCTTTCCCAGTTCTCTTACCTAGCCCTAATTTGCAGTTATATTTAACATACAAAAATGTAATATAAAGCCTTAAAAGAGATTGTGTGGTAGTGAATCTGTCACACATTGATTTGTTTGCCTTATATTGTGAAAGGATGTTTGTATAGAGGCAAATCAAGTCAACTGGGTGGCCAAGCGCTGCAGAGGTTACTAACAGCATTTCATTTCATCTCAAAGCTTGTAACCCTAGAACCCTGAGAATTTGGGTATATTCATGACAATTGTTGTGGATCGACAACTCCTTATTATCATTGTCCTTAGATGTACCTCTTCAGGTTAGTGGTCTCAGGACTTCAGGTATCTGTGTATGGCTGGCAAGATGGCATGGAATGGGTGGAATCCTAGAACTTGCCAGGCAGGGGAATGGAGAGTCTTGTAAAATTCTGGGTTTCTACAGATGGTGCCTGCCTTCCCAGTAACTTTCAGGTTCAAACTATCCTTTCTAGTGATCACTCATATGTGGGTTGTCCCCTGAATTAAAATGTGACCTCGGTTGCTCAATCAGGATGGAGCTCAGAGCAACAGATTCCAGGTGACTTCTAAGCCTGGTAGACAAACCCACCCCTCCTCTCCAGAATTAGAAATCGGCTCCAAAGAATCGCAAGACAAAGGTGATAGTCAAAAGCAAAACACTTGGATGAAAAACTGTGCTTCTCTTAAGTCCAGGTTACTGATCTGCTCTACCCATCACTGAAGTTCTTCCTGAGCGAGATCTGTGTTCTCTCTGATCCATCAGGAGTCACACTTCTGAGACCTTCTCCCAACTCCCAATTCCTAATGCCCAGCGCTTCCACAAAGCAGGTTTTCATTGCCCTAACCCCAGATTCTTCTAGCAGATTTTCATCATTCAAGTTCTCATAGTTCAATTACTTAAAGGAGATTTTGGGGTCTTTCAGTTACTCATCTTTCTTTTAAACAGCTGCAACTCCATAAAGTTCTACTATCTAATCAATGGTCCTTGGAAAATCCTGTGTCTCAAAATCATGATGAGATTTCTCATTGTTTTCATTTTTATTCTCTTTAATCATGAAAAATCTGCCTATGCAGATGACTTGAGTTATCACAAACCATTCCAGACCTGCAGTCTCAAATGTGCTATAGTAACTTGGTGGTCTTAAATCTCCAATGTGTGATAGTCAAAATACTATCTTTCTGTCCTTATAGTAAAGCCAATATAATATTCTCATGAAAGCACAGATGAATTTGTCCCCAAATTAAATATATACATACGTACATACATACATACATACATACATACATACATATATATATATATATATATATATATATATATATATATATATATATATATATATATTGAATTCAAATTTAGAGTACTGCTCATTTTTCTGTCCCAAGCTGCCCATATCCTGTCTTCTTTACGGTCATATTTTAGCAATCTTTTAAAAAATTTTAGAGATAATTCTTTTCCTTCTCTTTTGTGGTATGAAAGTATTCATCTCTGAAGAGTGTTGATGACTTCATCATCATGTCATCTGTGCCTTCTATAGGTTATGCAATGTTTTTGGTCCTTATCTCCTTTTAGAATTAATATTACTATATTCTTAAACAGAAATACACTTTTTTGCACTTTTCATCATCGGAATTTTTTTGTGATAACGAACTTAAAGTGTTTTTCAATTTCATAGATAATGAAAGAATCAATAGCTAATATTTACATAGCATTTATTATCTTCTGGGCCTTTACAATTATCTGAACTGATCAATGCAACCAGCTTGGGAAGTATCTCTATTATTATTCCACTTTACAGATAAGGATACTGTGGGAAACAGATTAAGTGACTTGTGAGCTCATGAAGATAGTAATTGTCTGAGAATGAATTTGAACTCAGATTTTGCCTTATTTGAGACAGAGTGCTTTATTCGCTGCACCTCTTAGTTGCCTATGTCATATTTCTCACACATCTTTCTTTTTCATAGGCAAGATGGGAGACAGATGTTTAGGACAGTGCTTTTTTAAGTATGGAGAAGTGATTTTTACTGAGCCCGTGATGTCTTTGTAGAATTGAAGAGCTATAAATGGTATGATGTCTGGCTTCCAGTATATGAAGGATTTTTAGATAGAAAGGAATTAGCTTTGTGCGACTTGGACCTAGAGGTGGAAGGAGGAGCAGTGAGAGCAGCCTTTTGAGAGAAAGAAATATGGGGAGAAGGGTGGAACCTCCTCAAAACTGGAACCATCTATAGTGAACCGGATTAGGCCAGGAGATTTTCCTCATTGGAAATCTTTGGGTAGTCTGCTTCACTTCTTGTTATAGCTGACTGGACAGAATTCTTGTTCAGGCCCAGATTGGGAAAGATGAAATCCTGGATGCTTGAGTTTTCCAATACTGCATACCACTAGTAATTTTCCATAATAGAAACACAATGAGTCTGGAATGATTGTGAAAAAGTCAAACTGGCTCTTTGAGATCATAACTACCTTTTCCAGATATTCACTAAATACAATGATACAGCCACCAAACTCATCAACATTGAGAATTAGGAAACAGTAAATCGATAGAAGAAAATCAAATTCAATTGACTGAATTAAAATGCTCAAGAAGGCAATTGGGGAAGAAAAATATTTATGTAATTGTGAGAGTAGAAAGAGATGTGGACAGAATGTTGCTCCCAAAAGTTCTTTTGTGTGATTATATAGAGGACAACCTGTCTCAGAAGTAATGCAATCTCAGTAAACAGTAAAGATGCAAATTTTTTCATGTCTCAATTTTAGAAAATTGAAGCCATGGTTTCATACAGGACATAAAAAACATCTAGTATGAAGCACAAATGTAAATGAATCCCTTTAAACATATTTTCAGCAACTGGACAACTCAGAGTCACTTGAAGGTAAGCAATGAGGGTGAATCCACCATACTCCAGAAGAGACTTCCCACTGCTGGAGAGACATTGTTGGTAAGTGTTTCCTGACAACAAGACACAATTTTAGTAAATTCTAGTCATTCCTCCTTGTTCTCCTTTCTAGGGTCAAGAAGAGCAAGGTTAATCTCTCTTCCAAGTGGCAGCTCTTTGAATACTGGAGCCAAGGCTCTTATAGAATATGGATGTAATATTATAGTGACAATGGAACCTATATCAACAACCTTGAATGACACATATTTATTACTAGAGAAAGAGTCAATGTGGAGTGAGAAGCAATCACTTTCTCAGAAGTTTTTTTCAAACTCCTCTTCCATTACTCACCGACACTAGACTTGTCATTAATGATTACCATCTCCCTTCCCTATAATGAGGCAGAACAATGGGATGAATGGATGTAAGAAGAATTTCTTCATTATGTGAAAGCTTTACTGAAGTCCCTGTTACCTCTGACTCTTTATAATTATAAGAAGAGAGTCAGAATGGTGAGAAAAAACCTGATTTCTGCAATTAATAAAGGAGAGAAGTAGCAGAGCCTTGCTTTGCCTACACATCCTGAATTCTGTTCTGACATCTGCACAATGCCCCCTCATTTCAGCTTATGTACTTTTTCATTAGAACTGAGAGTAACTCTTTAACCCATTCCCTTTCTAAATTAATTTGTCTTGTCCTATGTAAGCACAGGTAGAGAAAAGGTAGAGACAGTTGAAACAGCAAACATAAAAATAACCAATGTAAAGGGATAAGAGAGTGGAGAAGAGATGAGAAGCATTTATTGCTCTCTCAATGGTCCCTTTAGAATTGCTCCCAAAAATCCTGAGAGCCCAGACTTTCTGGCATTGTTGCCACAGTCACCAACTGTAGCAATGTTACCCTGCCCTTTTCTACACCACTTTATTGGTGGAGAGGGAACAGATATGCCCTGAAAGAAGGGATACCCTGGGGTGACTGACCTGGACATGATGCTCTGTTTTTCTGGTCCTGGGGCTTCCTTTGAGAACCTCTGATTGGAAATTTAGGTGAGAGCAAGTAGCATCAAGGTATGAAAAGTATTCTTGTGTTCCTGGTGTGGTAGGACTGTCCAGTCAGAACCCAGAATTATTGAAAAGTGACTCCCTCAGTGGAATTATCTCACCATCCCTTCAGGACTTTGTTGATGTACCTCTTCCTGTGATGCCTTCTGATTTGCCCATCTTTACCCCATATGGCCACGTTTGATAAGATTTTAAGGCTCCTGATTACATGCTATACAATCTAGGCCTATCTAGTTATCAGACTCATTTCATGAGTTTCCTCCTTTCTCTGAGGTTCTTCAAACTTTGTAGAAAGATCTTATATCCTTTTGGGGATATGACTGTTTGGGGGCTTGGTTATACCCAGGAAAGTGTCAACCATATCACCAACTATGGGAGCAACTTTCGGGGGCACAGTCAATCAGCATTAGTGATTAGTGATTAAGATGATATGTCCAAGGAAAGTTGGGTGCCATGCACACCCCATGTCACTCCCTGCCTTGGTGACAATTTAATTCTTACAAGCATGATGACTACATAAGAAATTATAAGAGGAGTTGATGATGCCCTGAAACCATTTTATGACTGGACTAGGTAAAAGATGGGACCTAAGAAACCTGAGGGGAGAGAGGGTTTTGTTACTGAAGTATTCAAAAGGAGGTTGGGTAATCAGTCAGAGCTGATAGATTCCAGATCAGATTGTGAATCAGTTGGGTTTGTGTGTGTGTACCTGTGTGTGTGTGCGCACATGTGTTTGTGTCTGTGTATCTGTGTGTCCTGACTTTGAACATCACATGATAGTTGATAGTGTGTTGTGTGTGATATATATGTCATTGTGCCTCAGCCTCAGTAAGTTGTCCCTTGTCATAGAATAAAATTAAAATACAGTTTACCACACAGAGACCTCATCAAGAACTAGACCATGCATTGGGAAAGAGATATTGGAATAGAGAGTCACACAGAGAGAGAAATGTAGAGATTCAGAGGGATTGAGATCTAGAGAAACAGAATGAAAACAAGAGAGGACGTTGAGCCCAAGAGTTGACCTACAGAGGAATAGAAATATTTGGCTCGGCTCCTATATGCCAATGGCAGGAGGGAAAGGAATGGAGCAGGAGTGAGAAATTCAGGGAGGGGTATTGCTGAACTGAAGACTTCACTCCTGCTTGGAGGAGGGGGAGGAAGCCTGAAGGAACCTTGTGGATCAAGCCTGAGAGGAGGATACAAGGTGGTAGATCATGACATGTAGAACCCTGAGGAGTAGGTTCCTGACTCTATGATTTTATTTATAGGGATTGATAAAGAGAGGTCAGGTAGAAAGCATGCATTTGATGGTGTCCTTCTTGTACTTTCCATAACGGAGATGTTCACCATCTATTGAAATGACTTTCCTCTTGCCTGGTGACACATGAAGGCTGGACTTACCCAAGTGAACTAAATCTTGAAACCTCCAGCCATCTGGGGCCTCCAGAGTGCACAGAGCAGTGAGTTTGAAGTCAGGAATACCTGAGCTCAAATCCAGTCTGAGTCACTTACTAACTTTGGGACCCAGGATCAGTCAGTGAATCTTTGCCTGCCTCAGTTTCTGGGAACTGTTAGAGTCTCTAAGTGCCAAGAATATTTTGGGAAGTAAATGATATATGTAAAGCTCTTAGAATAATGCCTGGAATACCTTAGACACGTAATAAAAGCTCATTCCTTTCTTAGACTTGAAAAGCTAAGTACCAAGAGAAGACACGGGGGAATCCCGACTCCCCTCCCAGGGAGATGGGAGTCAAGATGCAGTTTAAGAGGAGAGCTCATTTCATGGTCTCCTCTGGGCCACTATTAATGTCTTGCATTAGAAGCTAGACACATATATCTCTCTGGTTTTGATGAGGTGGGAGTTCCTTCTCTCATCCTCCATCTCATGTTCATCAGTCAGGGCCCTCTGGGGGACCACCCTGAGTGGCTCCCTTCCTCTTGACTACCTTTGTCTGCACAGCAAGAAGTAAATGAAGGGATATGAGCTTATTCCAGGAGCCTAAGGAGCCAATAAGGCATATAAAGGAATGCAATGGAATGTAAGCAATGTAAGGGATATAGGGGAAACCTCAATATTGCCTCATGGATTGCCCTGGGCAGACCACAGAGCAAGAACACAAGGACCATGAGCAGGATGAGTAGGTAGAGCCTGGGAGGCTAGAGGTCCACAGCCCAGCAGGGACAGAACTGGAGCAGGCTTCAGGGCATGGAATCACAGGTAGCAGCTGTGGTTCTCATGTTTTTGAACCCCAAAACGAGAAAGACAGCCTCAAAGTTCAGTGAGAAGGCTCTTTCCCATGGGTGAGAGGGGGACGTGGGTCCAGCCCAAGCCCATGTTCCAGGGAGGCAGTAGCCACTGCTGCAGCAGCATCCACTTTTGGAAGCCTTGGAGCCCTAACCCTGGGGGAATTGAGCTACAGATCTGGGTCTCAGCCATGAGTGGCGGTCCTGGGGTGAAGAAGAGCACTGGCATGATGAAGCTGGTGGAGACTCTAGAGAGGGACTTCTACTCAAAGATCCTTGGCAGAAAAGTTTGTGGTTGCTCACAGACCAGAGTGCAGGCCAGGAGAGTAGTAAACTCCTCTGCCTTGATTGTGCTATCTTGGAGGAACTGAGAACTTCCAGATCCCTAAAATATACTCTCCACTTGACAAAGGACTCCAAGGTCAAGTACCTGGCTAGGAAAATACCCCCAAGAGGGAAAAAATAAGACTATAAAAGGTTACTTAATTGATTCACAGGTGTTTTCTTCCATCCTCTTGGATGAGGAAGAACAAAGCATACCACCAGAGGAAGACATAAAAGTCAAGGCTTCTACATCCAAACCCTCTAAAATAACGTGGAATGTTCTCTGATAATGGAAGGCCTAAAATAGGATTTTGAAAATCAAATAAGAGAGGTGAAAGATAAATTGGGAAGAGAAATGAGAGTGATACAAGCAAATCAAGAAAAATGAGTCTACAGCTTGCTAAAAGGGATCCCCTCAAAGTGTTGAAGAAAATAACGCCATTAAAATAGATTAACCCAAAAGGCAAAAGGGATTCAAAAAAGCCAATGAGGAGAAGAATGCTTTAAGAAGCAGAATTACTCAGATGGAAAAGGAGATTCAAAAGCTGACTGAAGAAAAGATTTCTTTAAAAATTAGAACGGAGTGGATGAAAGCTAATGACTTTATGAGAAACCAAGAAATTACAAAACAAAAGAAAAGGAATGAAAAAAATAGAAGACAATGTGAAATATTTTATTGGAAAAACAACTGACCTGAAAAATAGATCCAGGAGAGACAATTTAAAATTATTAATCTGCCTGAAGGGTATGATAAAAAAGAGCCTAGTCATGATCTTTCCTGAAATTATTAAGGAAAACTGCTCTGATAGTCTAGAACTAGAGGGTAAAATAAATATTGAAAGACTCTTTCTATCACCTTCTGAATGAAATTCGAAAAGAAAACTCCTAAGAATACTGTAGCCAAGTTCCAGAGTTCTCAGGTCAAGGAGAAAATATTGCAAGCAGCCAGAAAACAACCGTTTGAGTATTGTGGAAATACAATCAGGATAAACACAAGATTCTAGAAATCAAAGGAATCACGTTCCCACCAAAAAAAAGGAATTTCAATGAAATGGAGAACTTCCAAGCATTCTTGTTGAAAGGACCAGAGTTGAATTGCAAATTTGACTTTCAAATACAAGAATCAAGAGAAGGATAAAAAGGTAAACAGGAAAGAGAAATCATAAGGCACTTACTAAAGTTGAATTGTTTACATTCATACATGGAAAATAATTTTTTAACTCTTGAACGTTTTCTCAGTATTTGGGTGCTTGGAGGGGTTATATACCTATATACAGACAGTGAGCATGTGGGGAGTTGAACAGGAAAGGATAATATCTAAAAAAAAAATTAAGGGGTGATAGAGGAACATATTGGGAGGAGAAAGGGAGAAATTGAATAAGGTAAATTATCCCTCATAGAAGAGACAAGAAAAATTTTTTCAACAGATGGGAAATGGGGGCAGGTGAGAGGTAAAATGTGAAAGTTACTCTAATCACAATTGATTTAAGGAGGGAATAACCAGACCAACTACAGGTATCAGGTTGTTTTGCTTTTCTATTTCATCTTCTATTGCATCTTAATTAAAAAATTATGTCTTTTATGGACAGATAAGAAAGACAGAATTAGGGTATTTCTCCAGACTGAGAAATAACATAAACCAAAGACACTTGATGACCATTCAGACTAAATCAGAAGCTTGGGAGGAGAGGCTGAGAATAAGCACATTGCCATCCTCTGTCAGTAGGGGTAGATGAAAGATTCAAAGCAAGACTCCCTGCTAGGGCCCAGGTTGAAAACATTTTTACATGAAATTGGTAAATGAGAAATAGCATAAAAATATGAATTAAAAAATAGAATAATAAATCCTAAAAAAAGTCACTGAAATCTTTAGGACCAGAACTTAGGACAAAGTGGAAGTAAAAAAAAACATATGTTCAGCCACTTGGGACAGAAACTTTCAAAAGAAAAGTTCTGGGAACCTTATGACCAAAATCCAAAGTTTCCTAGTCAAAAGGGGGGAGTGTAAAAGATTACTGCAAACAAACAAACAAACTTGAAACTATTCAAGTAGTGAGGAGTCATAATTAGGAACACACCTTATTTAGGAGCAGAAAACTTGTGAAAAGACATGACAGAAAACCAATTGTAAAGACTTATAATGATATCTATCTTAAAATTAAAAAATGAATATAATCCTTCAGGCAAAAAGGAAAGTTTTAATGAAATAGAGGACTG
Organism: Potorous gilbertii; assembly: GCA_028658325.1. Taxonomy (NCBI): domain Eukaryota; kingdom Metazoa; phylum Chordata; class Mammalia; order Diprotodontia; family Potoroidae; genus Potorous; species Potorous gilbertii. The sequence goes on along the minus strand of JAQQSK010002568.1, from coordinate 7,687 downwards.
TCAAAAAGTCCTGATGAAAAGGTCACGGTCATACAGAAACATTCAAATTCAAACTCAGGAGTCAAGAGAAACATATTACATGCCTTCTATGGGTTAGCCAATGTTCTTGCTGCTTATCTGCTTTTAGAATTAAGATAAATATATTTGTAAAAAGAAATGTATTTTGTGACCCTTCCATCATTCAAATTTTTTAAATGAAACTTAAGAGTTTTTCAGCTTCATATATAATAAAAGAGTTATTTCCATAGCATTTATTATATTCTGGGCTTTTATAATGATCTGAATCGATTCTTATTAGTAACTTGTGTGGTGGCTTCTTTTATTATCCCACTTTACAGATGATGAAACTGAGGAAAATAGGCTAAGCTACTTGTGAGGTCACCAGGCAACCAAGTATCTGAGAAGGGATTTGAAGTCAGCTCTTGCTTTACTTGAGACAGAGCGCTTTCTTCCGTGCCCCACTTAGCTACCTCACCATCATGTCATCTTTCTCCACACATCTTTCTTTTCCATAGGCAAGATGGGAGACAAACGTTTAGGGAAATGTTTTGCTGAATGTGGTGAAATGATTTCTACTGAGCCCAAGATATCTTTGTAGAAATGAAGAGTTATGAATGATATAATGTCTGTCTTCTAGTATATAAAGGTTTTTTTTAGGTAGACAGGGATTATATTTGTGATCCCGAGACCTACAGGTGGAATGAGGAGCAATGGGAGCAGCCTATTGAGAGAGAGATATGGACAGAAGGGTGGAATCTCCTGAAAATTGGAACCATTCATAGTGAAATGGGTTACCTGAAGAGGTCTTCCTTATGAAAGTTGTTTGGATAGTCTGTCTCACTTCCTGTTATGTCTGACTGTGGACAGGATTTTTATTCAGGCTCAGATTAGGAGAGATGGACTCCTGAATCCTTGACCTTTCTGAGACTTCATGCCTGTCTAGTAGTTTTCCATCACAGAAACACAATGAGTCTGGAATGCCTGTGAAGATGGCTCTTTGGGATCATTGCTTCCTTTTCCAGATGTTTACTAAATACGATACAACCATAAAACTTGTCAACATTGGGAATCAGGTAATAATAAATGAAGAGAAAAAAAATCAGGTTCAATCTAATTGAATTAAAATGCTTAAGAAGGCAATTGGTGAAGAAAAATAATCACATAATTGTCCAAGTAGAAAGAGATGTGGAAAGAATGTTGCTATCAAAATTTCTTTTATGTGACTATATAGAAGATAATCTGTCTTAGAAGTAATGCAATCTCATTAAACAGTAAAGATAAAAATAGTTTCATGACTCAGTTTCAGAAAATTGAAGTCATAGTTTCATAAAAGGCATCAAAAGCACCTAGTATAACGTCCAACAAAGTGGACTGAGAAGTATCCATCTTCCTGAGGTATTTTTGAACTCCTCTTTGATGACTCAGCAACACTAGACTTGTCATTAATGATTACTATCCCCCCTTTCATGAAATGAGAGGGGTCAAAGAAATGGTCAGAGGATTTGGAGGATGTAAAAGGGATTTTGTCATTACGTGACAGCTGTACTCAATTGTCCCCTAACTTTGAGTCTTCATAATTCTGAGAGTCACAGTTGTTGAAGTTTAAGTCAAAAGATTCATAATTAAGTTTTTACCCGGCAATTCAATCAATTTTGAAATCATCTAATTGCTATAAATAATGCTACTCTCTACCACGAAGGAGGACTTTAAAACACAATTTGTTAAAATATACTCAAAACCAATTGGAGTGATAGAAAGTGTCAACAATCACCCTGTTCAAGGACACATTTCTGTGTACACACAAGAACATATATGGAAAGATGGAGAAATGTAAGGAACATGGAAGAATATGCCTGTTTATAGAGTTATACATACACAAATGCTTCGTGTATATAAATACACAGTCAGGTATGTATATGAGAGCAAGGAGATGGAAATGAAAGCAGAGGATGGCATGTGCGAAAAGGCAAAGTGTGGTTCAGAATCATTGCGAAGGGATTGCTATAGTTGAGTAGAAGTATTTTAATCATTGAGAAATTTGTTCACTTTGTTTCAAGGCACCTGAAACAAAATTATTTTCCTCCCTCTTGTGTTTCCCAACCAGGCCCTTATAAATATTTTTCTTCTCTTTGCTGTGGCGACAGTGGAAGCAGTGAAAACCTGCAAGGCATTGGTGGGAAAGAATGTCCCATGTTTACATATTAATTGTAGCCTATCTTAGGTTTTTTGCATTTACTTTAGTATATTGGGGCTGATTCCTTTATTTTTGTTAGTAACTCTAGTTTGTTGTTCATTCCCAAAGAAGACCATGGCATCAGAAAGATGATGCCATGAAATGCCAGTGAATTATATTGAAGTGAAGGAGGGCTATGAAAAGTCACCAGCCTCATTTTCTCCTACAAAGTCAGATATAGATCAGGGTGATTGGCGATGGCCCCAGATGCAATGTAGAGGAAACCTTTGGCCTTTTTAAGCTAAGGACTTTCCCAGTTCTCTTACCTTGCTCTAATTAGTAGTTTTATTTCATACACAAAAGTGTAATATAAAGACTTAAAAGGGATAGTCTGTTTATGAAAGTGTCCCCTATTCTATTGCTGCATTATATTGTGAGTGGATGTTTGTGCGGAGGCAAATCAAGTCAAATGGGAACCTTATAGCTGCAGAGATGACTAAGGTCATTTCATTTCATCTCAAAAGATGTAACCCTAGAACCCTGAGAATCTGTGTGCAGTCGTGTGGATCTGGTCTATTGCTGGGGATCTACATCTGCTCATTATCATTGTTCATAGATGTACCTCTTCAGGTTAGTTGTCCTAGGACTTCCAGTATCTGTGAATGGCTGGAAAGGGTGGCATGGAAGGGGTGGAATCCTGGAAATGGTCAGGGCAGGGGAACGGAGAGTTCTGTAAAGTTCTGTGTTTCCACAAATGGTGTCTACCTTCCCAGTAACTTTCAGGTTCAAATTGTCCATCCTAGCCATCACTAATATGTGGGTTATCTCCCCCATTAAAATGTAAACTCTGTTGCTCAATCAGGATGGAGCTCATAGCAACATGGTACTGGCAGATACACCCAGCCCTCCTCACCAGAATTAGAAATATGTTCCAAAGATCATGCTACTTTTCCTCCTCAAGACAGAGGTGGCAGCTGAGGACTTGGATGAAAAATTGCCCTTCTCTTAAATCTAGGTTGCTGACCTGCACTAGCTGTCACTAAAGTTCTTGCTGAGTGAGATCTATGTTCTCTGTGACCCATGAGGAGTCACACTTCTGAAGCCTTCTCCTAAATCCCAATTCCTAAGGCCCAGAGCTTCCACAGAGCAGGTTTCAACTTCCCCATCCCCTGATTCTTCTAGCAGGTTTTCATCTTCCATGTTTTCATAGATCAATTTCTTTATTTTATTTTTAATGTTCTAAAATCACTAACATAAAACGTAGATTTCCCCCTCCTATCTACCTCCAACCACCCTCCTCCCTCCCCAAGATCATTCTGTACAGGATCTACACATACTTTCCTATTGAATATGTTTTCACTATAGTCATGCTGTGTAGATGAACTAAAATAAATGGAAGAAATCATATAACAATTCAAAACATAATACACACACACACATACACACAAATGATCAACTGCATTCCATAGTTCTTTCTCTGAATGTGGAAGGCATTTTGCCTTAGAAAACCATTGGGATTTTTTTTTTAAGTTCTTGAGTTGTTACGAAGTTCCAAATCTACTAGAAAAAACTCTTGCACACTGTGGTCGTTGCTGTGTACAAAGTCCTCCTGGTTCTGCTCCTTTCAATCAGATCATATAAGTCCTTCCAGGCCTGTCTGAAGTCTTCTTGTTCATCATTTCTTATGATGCAATAGTACTCCATTACATTCATATACCATAATTTATAAAGTCATTCCCCAATTGACGGGCATCCCCTTGATTTCCAGTTTTTACCAACTACAAGGAGTGCTGCTATAAATATTTTTGTACATGTGGGACCATTTCTCATTTTTATGATCTCTTGGGGATACAGTCCTAGAAGTGATATTGTTGGGTCGAAGGGTATGCACATTTTTGTAGCCCTTTGGGCATAGTTCCAAACCACTCTCCAGAATGGTTGGATGAGCTCACAGCTCCATCAACAATGAATTAGTGTTCCAACTCTCCCACATCCTCTCCAACATTTATCATTTTTCTGTTCTGTCATGTTTGCCAATCTAATAGGTGTGCATACGTCAATTTTTTAAAGGAGATATTTGCTACTTTCAGTGACTCACCTTTCTTTAAAAAAGCTGCAACTCCATAAATTTCTATTGTCTAATCAGCCTTGGGAAATCCTGTATTTCCAAATCATGATTAGATTTCTTATTGTTTTCAATTTTGTCATCCTTAACCATGAAATGTGCCTATGCAGATGACCTGAGTTATAACCTTTTCCAGATCTGCATTCATGAATGTGCTATAGTAACTTGGTGGTCCTCAAAAATATGTTTACATCCCTAATTCTTCAGTGTGTGATAATTAAAATATTATCTTCCCTCTTAGTAAAGCCAATATGATATTCTTACACAAGAGAAGGTGAATTTCTTCCCCAAGGCACATATATATATATATATATATATATATATATATACATATATACATATATATATATGTATATATGTATATATATATATACATATATATATATAATTCAAATTAAAGTACTGCTCACTTTTCTGTGCTAAACAATCCACATCCTGTTTCTTCACACTCATATGTTAGCAATGTTAACAAAGTTTTTTAAAGATAATTCTTTTCCTTCTCCTTTGTGGTATCAAGATGTTCTCCTATAAAGAGTGCTGATTAATCTATCATCATGCATTAAACGTATTTTATGAGTTTAGCAATGTTTGTGGTGCTTATCTCCTTTTATAATTAATATTAATATATTCCTATACAGAAATACACTTTTTTTTTGCCATTTTCATCATTGAACATTTTGCTTTTCTAGCATCTCTCTCATTTCTTTTCCCAGTTTTTCCTCCACCTGTCTAACTTGATTTTCAAAATCCTTTTTGAGCTCTTCCATGGCCTGAG
>JAQQSK010002566.1:0-86562 GCA_028658325.1 Potorous gilbertii | reverse complement strand
TGATCCTAGGAAATGCTCTGGACACATGACCTGACCTTCAAGTTGACCGCTCTCCCCCTTTCACCACAGGGGTGATGAAGGAAGGTCCTTGGTCTCTGTGAGCCTAGGGTTGGGGTGGGGCAAGGGGAAGACTCTGAGAAAGGCCTGGTTTCCTCTCAGATGAGAGAATATTGGGAGAAAGAAAAAAGGGTGCTTAGCATGGTGCCAGGCATGTAACAGATACTATAATACACAAATGCTCCTTCCTTTCCCTTCCCTCTGCTATCACAGACTGGGCAGGAGGGTAGCACCCTCATGGACATGTCTGAGTGATAACACATTTCCAACCAAATGGTCTCCGAGAACCTGAGAAGGGAAGGCTGGGGAGGCCAGGAAGCCAGATGGTTTTGGAGATGGGGGTGGGAGGAGGGAGGGATGGGCTAGTGTCATGAGAAGATGTCCATGGTTAGCTTTCCTATCTCCTCTTCTGACCTGGTCGCTTGTTATTGTGGGAGTCATGCATTTTTGGTGCCTCAATTTCCTCATCCGTGAACCAAACCAGTCTGACAAGAGGATCTCTGGAGGGGCCTTTGAGTGCTAAAGCTGGGGCCCAAGGTCCTTGGGCTCAACTTCCTGTTTAGAGGTATGTCACCTACATGACCTCAACAAGTCCACCCATGGGTTGCCAGGATTGGCTCCACACTTGGGCCATATTTCCCTGGCCTAGGATGGACACATACCCATGCATGAGGTTCCAGCTGCTTGAAGTGGTCCTTGGTTATGTGGAGACAGATGTCTGGCGGCCAGCACTGAAAGCCCGCTATCCTGGTTCATTTGTTCTGAGAGGGAAGAGGAGGATGGCCATTCCCAAAGAGTCCAGTGTGTTCTTAGATCTGTGCCAGTAGCTGTGGGAGAGGCAGCCAGAGGAAGATGCCCCCTGACCCTCCAGAGGCTCCTAGGGCTACCCTTGGAGAGTAGACGTCAATTCTGAGTCTACAGCCTCCAAGGCAGTGTCTCAAGGGTGGAAGGAAGTCTATAAGGAGCATTGGAAAGTTTGACTTGAGGGCTGAAGAAATCAGTGGGGGAGTGGGGGGGGATGGGAGCAGGGCATGGGGCATGGGAGGGGCAGCCTGAGTTAAAAATGCAATGATGTTTTGTGAATTGAAAGGTCTGTGGCATCATCTATTCAGTCAACAAACATTTATGATGGGCCTACTCCATGACAGACACCATGCTAAACTTTGGAGACATAGAGAAAAGCTATAAATTCAACAATCCAGGCTCTCAAAGAGCACAGTCTGATGGGGAAGACCATGTTGTTACAACTATGTATAAATAAGCTATTTACCAGAAAAACTGGAGATTATCTCAGAGAGGAGTTACTAGACTTGGGGGCAGGGTAGGAACAGGATGCCTAAAGAATAGGGATTCTCACTGGGACCAAGGAAACCAGGAGGTAGAGGAGAGGAGGGAGAGCATTCCAGGCACAGGGCACAGCCAGAGCAAATGTCTGGGGTTGGGAGATGGAATTTCATATACTAGGGAGTTAGGAGGAGATAGGCCCAGCTCCCCTCAGCACATGGCACAGTACCTTCCTTCTAGTCAGAGGGTATTTAATACATATGGTAGAGTTTAGCTGAATCTCACCTTTGACAATCTCAGTGTGACTATGGGCAAATTCTTAACCCCTTGAAGTCACAACTTCCTCATCTGTAAAACGGGAATGACAATTCTCTGTGATAGAAAGTAAGGACTTCCTAACCATAAGAACGGTCCCAGAATGGAGGGAGTTTCCCTGCCCCATGTTTGTGTGGTCCCTCTCCCTAAGGGCTGGAAGAGTCCTTGCTGAGGTTCCTTCTGGAGATCAGATCTTGGATTCAGCAGTTTTCTAGCTGGTGCCAATTATGGGTAAGAGGTGTGACCCATCAGTGTTGCTGGACTCCAGCGGGGTGAGGGATTCATGGGGGATCATGGGGGATAGCGGTGAGGTGTGAGCCCAGTAGGCTTGACGAGCTGAGCTGGGAGAGGGTGGAGGCTGGGAGCAGAGACTGTGAATCAGGGCTGCTCCCCAAATAGCATTTTCTGACCTGGGGGACAGGGAGCTTAGACCTGATGGGGAAGATTTGGGTGATAAGAGAAGGCCTAGTGGCCTGTGACTTCCAGAAGGCCCCTGATGCTTCAGGGGCCTCTACAGAAGGTGGCAGTGGGCTGGAAAGGAATGCTCTGAGTCATCTGTCTGGGTTCTGGGAATACACTGGCATTAACCAGCTCTCTTTCTGGTTCTAAGGAACCGATCTTGGCCTCTGAGGGGAGATATTATCCCAGAGGCATGGGCAGGAGCAAGGCACATCCACCTTGAGTCCACAGGAAGGGGACAGACCCTAAATGCATTTCTTAAGGTCCCTGGACAGGGTGAACAGCTTCTTGTTTGGGGGCAGGCCTATGGGCCCCAGGACCTCTGAAAGCCACTTTGAAAGGAAAATGGGAGGCTCTACTTGCATCAGATGGGCCTTGGGCTCAGCCAGTCAAGAGACACAGTTGACTTTCCCATCTCCCGAGCCTCCCTCCATTTTTCAGAGCAGCAGAAATAAAGAGACAGTATACATAGATGGGTCATTGAGCACCCCTTGAACTGTGGCTGACAAGCTGGCCAGACTTCTGGAGGCCAATCCCTCAAGGAAATGGAATCTAAAGGGGCCCAGGTCTGGATGCATGCCCTGCTGGGTTCTGTTCTCAATGACCTCACAGCTTGGGTGAGACATCAGAAAAGAGCTTTGTCACCTTGTCCTAGCTGGTCATGTTACAGAAAAGGAAAGTGAGAAAGACCAGAGAGAAAATACATATCACACAGATAGTCAGTGTCAGAGCTGAGATCCATTCTTGGGTCTTAAGACTTCAAGCTTAGTACTCTTTTCATTGAGTCAGCCAATCAATCAATCAACACACATACATATATATATAAACACACATATACAATACCCATGCATACATATACACTACATACCCATACATATCTATCCATCCATCCATCTACCCATCTATGTATGTATGTATGTATGCATGCATGTATCTATCTGTCTATCTATCTATCTATCTATCATACCTACTATGTGCTAGCCACTGTGCAAAGCTCCATATATACAAATCAAAATCAGTCCTGCCCTCAAGCAGTGCATCCCATACTGAGTCTCTGCCCTCTGTTCCCAGTTCATCATCTGGTGGAAAGAAAGACCACATGGGCAGCAAACAGTAAAAGAGCAAAAAGAAGCAGGGAGCATGAAGGCCACACTCCAGCAGAGCCTGTAAATGCTCTAGGATGAGCTCAGAGGGGGAGCCAGTGTGACTGGAGTGGTCTGGGAGGGCTTGCCGGAAGAGGAGCGAGTGACTGTGTGTTTGTTTCCTTGCTAGAACTGACTCCATTTTGTATTTGGCCACCATTTTGTGACAAAGTGTTCCAGTGTTTGTTTTGATGAGTTTTCAATGTTAAGATAAATATGTGTGATGTAGGTTGGTAAACAACATGTGTGTGTCACAAGCAGTTGATAAATATATGAGAATCCAAGATATAGGACAGACCACCCATGGGAAAATTTGGTAAACAGCCTGGTTATTAGCATAGGTGACAACCAAATTAATTGATAAACAATTTAGGTTTCTGACCACCAATCCAAAGGCTTGGGTATAACTTGGTATAATCAGCTAACACTCACTGCTAGAACCATCTAGAATGCTAAGAAACCCAACGGAGAGAGCTCTGTCCCCTCTTCCAGCTTTTGATTTACTCTTGGGTCAAGACTGAGGCTGGTTCCCTTCTTTTGTCTCTCTAGCTTGAGGGCTGCACTGACTGACTGATGGAACTTGGACCTCAGAGCGGGAGAGGGGGCAGTTGGGCAGAGGGGGAGCCTTGCAGTTGAGCCAGAACAAGACACACTTATTGCCAAGCCCTAGGAGATCAGGTCCTCTAATTGGCTTTGTCTATTAGGTGTACGTGCTGATCTGGTACCAATAGATCTGTCTGAGCCTGGTGGTCGCACTCCTTAGCACATAGAAAGACAGTTGGGGGGGTACTTGTACACAGCCTGTACCAAGGGGTTGGACCTGGGAGATCTACAGACAGCAGTGAGACAAAGGACTATGTGGAATCTCCCACAGCTGCCGATTTGCCTTTGGAATTCAGACACAGACCACAGCCTTCACTAGACACATAAACACACCAATATGGACCCCCCGATGGGGGCAACTCAGAGGTCTGGGAACCGGCATGGTGGACTGGGAATAGGAACTGGGGTGTCACAAGGGAAGGGCAGCTGGAGCAGGGTGGAAGAGCCAGGAGACCAGGGCCTGAACTCTTACAGTGGCTCTCTGGAGGCATGTGGACAAATAGATCCCGAAAGGTGGCATCTCTGCAGCAGGAAAAGGTTGGCATTCTCCCCCACCCCCATCTTTGCCCCCACCCCATGCTCGGTCCTTTGAGAAACCCTCATCTTGGGACTGAGGGACTTAGCACAAAGTAGGCATTTACTGAACGCTTATTGACTGAGGAGGAGCCATGAGGCCAAGGAACATTCCTTCCTCCCCAGACTGAAAGAGTTGGGGGCTGTGGGTAGGGCATTTGAGAAGAGGCTAGGGACCTTCTGAGGTGCCCATTATGAAATACTGGGAGGGTGATCTGGAAGAAGAGACTAGCTTAGGAACAAAGGGGGCTGCCCTGGGAAAGGCAGAGAGAAGTTTTTTTCTGTCTTCCCTAGGAAGTGGCTCCTAAATTCACCTGAAACCTGTCTGTCTGAGGCCTTTCCCAGTACCTGTGATGGGCACTGCTCCCATGCAAGAGTCAGCTAAGGCAGTTTCTCAGACTCTTCCTGGCCCATCTCCAGTCTGGCCGTGAGGAAGTGCTGAGTCTTCAAAGCTCCTGGGACAGACCCACCTGCAGCAGCAAGTCGACAGTGGCTGTTATGAGGCCACGCTAGTGAGGAGGGAGAACTGCTCTTTGCTCGGGGAGCCCAGTGCTCTAGGACTGGCCCAGCCCGGAGGACCACTGGGCTCTGGACTCAGCTCTTCCAACTACAATGTGGGACCTTCTAGGGAGGGAGGCTCATGTTTTGGCAGGCCTAGGAGGGAGATGCCTTATCCCTTGTGGCTGCCTGCCCTAGGGAGGGCTGGGCCAGCTTGGCTGACTCTCCTAGCTGGGACCCGAGAGGATTCGAGGCCCAGTGACAGTGTCTACCGACCAAATGCCAACAGAAGTGGGCAAGGAAGCCAGGCGAGGGAGGTTTGCCTCTTTCTGAAGCCTGGCCAAGGAGCCACCTTCTTTTGCTGTCAACCCTGGTTCTGTGACTGGAGCCTGTAGGAGAGGGCTGTGGGAATGGTGGGTGTCACTGGAGACTGGACAGAAGGCCCTGGGCACCTTTGCTCAGATTCTTCCAACTCTGCCTCAAGTCTATCTTTGGAGCTCCTGTCGGTGGTCAGATGCCTGGTTCTGGCCTGGCCTTTGAGCCATTACCAGATTTCTTGTAGTTTACTTGGCAGCCTTTCACAGGAGAATGAGTCCTCCAAGGCCACCTCGTCCACCCCTTCATTTTGCAGGTGAGGAAACTGAGGGAGAAGTGACTTGCCCAGATTTACACAGGTATGTGTCAGAGACAGAATTTGAACCCAAGTCCTTTGCTTCTGCTCTTTCTCCTGGGTAGTCACCGGTGCAGACCCTTCCCTCACCATCAAGCACTATACAATGAAGCCAGGTGACAATCATTCTATCCTCACATCAGGTGATGCAAAGATTAGTTATTTCCCAAGGCAGGATTTGAACCCAGGGTCTCCAGGCTCCTCAGTCCGTTGGCAAGTTGAGCAGTTATGTGGCCCCTCTAAGTGTGGCCAAGCTGATATTGCCAGAGGTGTTAGCACATGAGGGAAGGACCCAGGATGGCATGTGACTGACCAGCCTTATTGCCCAAATGACTCACAATTATTCCCATCTCACTGTAGGTCTCAAGTGTTTGGTCCACTGTGGACCAAGCTTGCCTCTGTTTATGTTGACTCTACAGCCATGGCTGACAGCTGGGTCCAGGTACTGATTGTTTCCAGGTCAGAGAAAACAGTCTCACAAACAGCAGAGGAAAACGCAGTTTCACAAATGTGTGTTACTGTAGGGTAGCTGCACATCTGTGGAGGGAGGCCTCCCCATATCTACCCAGTAGCTAATGGCAAATGAATTTTGTGAGCCTTTCCCCTAAAGTGAGATGATGAAAACCAGGAGAAAGAAACAGGACAAGGTTGGAAAGGGGTCAGGGAGGAGGGTAGGCCATGCCCGGTGTTCCTGCCTTTAAAGCAGCTCAAAAGGACCTAACCCTCTAATTGTACAGTTGAGGAAACAGGCATTCTGAAGAAGGGAGGGGCTGCTCTTGGAGTTTTGGTTGGCCCATCCCAATGTGGGGGGGACCCTTCTGTGGCTGGATCCTTCAACAGTGGTGAGTGTCCCACCGACTGACTCAGTCTACTTCCCCACCCCAAGTGGCCCATCCTCCTTTCCAGCCTCTGCCCCAACCCCCGCTTTCACTGGCCCCAAGGCTTTAGATGCCTGAGGAATGAATGATAGCCCCTCCTCTTTCCTATTCCCCCTCAAAAAACAAAACTCAAACCAAAGAAAATGAACAAACTGAGAAAGCCTTGAGCGCAGCCAGGCAATCCTGTTCTCCTGCCAAAGTCAAGGTTGTGCATCTTCCTCAGTGCTCCAGTGGGGAGCTGAGGCTCGGACCAAAAGCCTCCTGCCTGGGCCTGTCTCTTAGGGTCACCGTGGAGGCTCCTGTCCTCCCTGCTGCTACCATGGGTGGCCAGATGGTGGGAAGTTTATACAGGGCTGACATTGACTCCTATCCTGTCTCAGCAGAAAAGAGTCACTGAAAATGAACCTGGTGCCTGTCCATTGGGGAGTGACTAAAAATGTTGTGGTGCTTGAATGTAATGGCATATTATAGTGCTCTAAGAAATATCCCAAAAGTGAAAAATTCAGAGAAGTCAAGGAAGATTTATACGAACAGATGCAATGTGAGATATGCAGCGCCAGGGAAAGAGAACCAAAAACCCCCCAAGCCCAGACTGTGACCCTGCAAACTGCCTAATCATAATGCCCAGGCTTGGTCCCGAAGATGGGACCAGATAAAGCACCTATTTTCCTTCCTTGTGAAGTGAGAGACTGTGGATATGAAGGCTCCATTGCCACATGGGTGAGCTTTCTTGAACAGTTTCCTTTCATTTTATCATTTCTTCTCCATTGAAGAGAAGACATTCAGAGGGGAAGGAAGGGGATATAAAAACAAAACATGTCCATACAAATTAAGTTTAAAAAAAGTTAAAGAAAAGATTTTCTAAATCAATGGGTAATTGAGTAAGATTTTGAGTGAGAATGCTAATGTTGTAGGAGAAAGGAATGTTTTCAAATACCCTTCAGACCACTTTACTATTAACTACCAACAAAAGCTAATTAGAAATTAGTATCTTTGCCAAGAAAACCCCAAATGGGGTCACAAAGAGCCAGACGTGATTGAAACAACTAAGCAGCAGCAAATCTGACACCACTGATTATGGACCTCTCTGAGTCTCAGTTTCCTTCTCCGTAAAATGTGGTCATAATGCAGATGCCTTCTGTTTCCCAGGGAGGTTGTGGAGAAATGGTTGGGTAGCTCTCCCAATGCTGTGGAAAGGGAAGATGAGTCAGCACAGTCTCATTCTGTATAAACCCAGAGAAGGAAAACATCTTTGCTATACAAAGAGTCTGCCATTCACTTAAAAACAAACAAACAAACAAAAAACTCGAACCACTAATTCAGATTGTGTTTCTTTCTAATGACTGTAGATTAATGAGGTTTGACTAGGCTGTAGAAAGCCAAGCGCACCAGAGAAATGTCTACAGAATTTGTTGGCTTTAGACAGACCCTGTTTAGGGGGCAGGGCAGGGTCTTCTGGACCTGGGGCCTGGGGCTGGGCTTGACTTGGGGTTGGGGTTGAGGTCAGCACAGGGGCTGGGCTTGATGACTGCTGGTGGTAGTTAGGCAAGAAATGAGGTTTCCCAACCAAAAACTGGAATTTCCTGCCCAAAGGAACCAGTCTCACCGTGCAGGTTCAGGGGCCTCTAGCCCAAGGAGTCCTGGGGGAGTCTCTCCAAAGGCATCCCGGCCTGATCAGGGCTGAGGATATGCGACTGGGCCCTTCTTAGCCATTTGATTACTATTAATTGGCCCTGGAGACAAGGTCTTCTTTCTGTCCTAAAGCAGCTCTCCAGATTAATAAACAGATGGCTTAGGCGGCTCCCGGCAGAGAAAGAGAGCAATTAGAAGAACAGCTAGTTAGCAGTCTGCCTGGCAGCTTCTGCTAATTAGACCAAGGGCAGTGGGGCTGTTTGATGTGGTTATGAATTTGTTTTCAAAAGAAGATCTCGAAAAAGCATCTTTCAAGGGACATGTCTGTCAAAAAGGCTCCATGTCAGTGACTTCAAGGGGAAGAACTTTGGGGGCCTCCTATGGCCAGACAGGGCAGAGCTGAAAGCCCAGGTGAGGCTACACCCACCTGGAGCTGTGCTAATGGCCCAGGTGGGCCCAGCCCTCAGTGGGGACAGGAATAGATGACTATTTTTCTAGGTCCAATTCAGAGGCTTTGGGGTGACCTATGATTCAAGAGAAGATTCCTTGTCTGCTCTTAAGTCCTGAATGGGTGGGGCTGCAGGTACAGTGTGTGTGGGGGCAGGCATTTTTCAGGGGGAGGATGAAGGGGGAGGGTTGGGTCAGTGCATTCATCCCCCTGACTAGGCAGGCGCCAGTCCTGAGTCTCCTGGACAAATGGCCTCTATCTGATACCAGGACCATCCTAAGATTCATTCTCAGGGTTTCTCATTGGCTGCCTTTGACTGTCTATGGAGCTGCCCATCATGGTGGGGAGGGGCAGCAGCCAGGACTGAGGATGGGACTGATGTCTGGGAGGAGATGGGACTGGATTGGAGGAGACAGTAACCAAATCGCCCTAGAGAACTCCATTTCTTAGGCACAGTCTCCTCCTCTCGGTTTGGTAACTTTCCATGAAAGCCAGAGGTCTCACCTGGGATCAGAGGAGCAATCTGTTGGTTGGTCCAAGGCCTTTTCCCTTGCCCTTGGGAAGGGACACAATAGGATTGTCATCTGATTCATCTCCTACTAATCCATTTCCAAGCTGGAGTCACTTAGGTCCCTGATCTTGGGGTGAAGAAGGGAGGAGAACTCTTGGGATGGCATCTGAACCCATCAGTAGATCTGCCCTTGCTCCAAGCAGGCCCTCCAGAGCCCGTGTCTGATTGAAGATCCACACAGATTCCTGTGCCCAGAAGCCAGGAATGCTTCAGGAAAGGACAGAGCAGTGGAGATGGGTCCCAGACCAGGAGAAGTGACAGGAGCTGAGGCATGGGTGAGCATGGCTGCGGTGGGGCATGAGGGGCTGAAGTGTCTCTACAAGGGCCTCTCTAACAATCCTGTCACCTCCAAACGTAGCTCACTCATCAAAACTCACCGGCCCCTTCATGGGCAACCTTCTTTCAGTATCTGCACCTGTCATTTGCCCAGACAATGGCCAGCCTGGTCCTCCTGCCTTCTGTCCCCTCAGCTCCCTTCCTCTTGAGCTGGGTGGGGGGCGGGGGACACTGCCTGATTCTGAAGTCACCAGGCCTCTCTCTGTGCCACTGATCACCGCAGGCTATTGACAATTCTCTGCCTAATTCCATTCTCGGCTGGGGCTTGTATATCAGAGGCCTACAAAGAGCCTTTCCATGGGAGCCGATGACTTGAACTTGGCCTTTGCCGAGTGTGGTGAGGACTGTTGTTTGTCCAGTATACACCTAGACCAGTCACACACTCCATTGACTTGAGGTCACCCTTCATGGCAAAAGTTTTAAATCAGGTCCTTGCGGGGGCAGCGCAGCATTTATATCTGCTTGAACCTCCCCCTAACCCCAGCATGGTGGGAGCTCCAGTCCTCTGTTCCTGAGGCCCCAGATCCTGGCAGAAGTAGAAAAAAGGGGCTGGGAGAGGAGGGACTTCCAGAAGGGCTCATACCCTGCCCCTAAATCAGCCTGCCCCCCTTGCCCACTCCTTCAGAGAAGCCCTTAGAATCTGCCTCTGTTCAGGCAATATATTATTATTATACGCAATATAATATATTATATATAATTATATGTAATAATAATATATAATATATTATTATATATAATGGAATTTAATATATTATATATACATATATATGTATATGGATTTCTCCTGGGGGTAGTATGGTCAAGACAGCCCTCACAAATCCCTTCTGCCTCCCCTTTCAGGCTTCGTCTGCCCTCCCAACCCAGGACAGGACTCGAAGCCTGTGTCCTGGCTCCCTCATCTATTTACCCACTGGCATCCTAGTGCCCCACCTTCTCCCCACACAGAACCTCACAAACTCCTTAGGGTGAATGGCCAAGAACAAATATCCACCCAGGAGCACACCTACCTTTTAGGTGATGTTACCTGTCAGGGACCAGCCCCCGGCTCTCATGATCATTTCTGGAATGCTGGAAATTTCAGCCACTGGAGGAAGGGGGTGGGGAATTTTCAGTCATTTCCTCTGTCTTTACCACTTGGGAAGATGACCAGGCTGCTGTCCTCCCTCCCTGTTGTTTTTGGGGCCATGGGACCTTACCAAGATTGAAAAACTTATGGATGGGGACGGGGGAGAAGTAACCAGTGACACAATGGGTGTGATGCAAAATTAGACCAGCAGAACTGGGGGTGCACTTAGAACGTGAGGTTAGACCATCAGAGTCAGAATGGGTGAGCTTAGAACCCAGAACCCAGAATTGGGAGGCGCCTTAGAACCTAGAATGTCCTAGAGGTGAGAGAAATCTTAGAATACATAATGTTAAAACTGGGAAAGACAGCATCCCTGGAAGAATCTGGAACATGAAATGTCAGAATGTAGAGTCTTAGAACATTGACTTCAACCCACCAGAGCTGGGGGGGACCTCATAACCTAGAACATGGAATATCAGAGCTGGGAGGGCCCTAGAACAGAAAGTCAGACTAACCAAGTTGGGAAGGGGCTCAGACACCACTAGACCAACCTGTCCCAGTCAGAGAGCTGCTCCAGCTCCCTGGCATCCCTGGCAAGTGGTCACTCTGCCTGGTATTGGTCTCCCCTTCCCCAGGTCTGAGGCAGACCATCCCACCTAGAGAAAACTTGAGGCCTGAGAAAGTTGAGAAAGTTAGGAAAATCAGAAGTCAGTTTGGAGAGTGAGGTTTTGTAGAAAAGGGAAAGGCCTTTGGATGGGGCCCAGGGAAAGATGCCTGAGGGCAGGCACATGCACTCCACTTTCTTTTTATCCACCCAGGGAAAGGTCCAAGGTTTTTCATACAGCAGGTGCTTAAGGGATGTTTGTGGAATGAATGAATGAATGAATGAAAGTGTTTTCACACCATCTGCCCATCTTACTGAGGGAAAAATGGCGGCTGAGGGTAGAAGCAGAGGGTGGAGATCTTCCCTGGAGGGTAGAACTTGGAGACAAAGTTCTCAGCACACGCACTTTGCTTGGCCTGGACCTCCCAGAACCTCCGTAGCTGTCCGGGGCCCAGACACACAAAGAGTGAGCCAGTCAGGATGTGTCAGAGACCAGACGTGTACCCCAGTCATCCTTGATAAGCCAGCTCTCTTGGCTACTTGGGACTTGTTCTCCAGGCCAGGGTCTTCCCACACTGGGAGCGTTCTTTTCCTTAGGGAGGCATGATGTGTCCTCTAAGAAAGCTCCCGGCCCCCTGAATCTGAAGAAGTCTGATGCCCCACGGAGGGTCTTGAGAGGCGACTTCTCTGACCTTCTATGCTCACAACTTGAGTTCCAGAATTGCTGAGAAGGACCTCTAGCGCCTTCATGTTCAGTCGTCCAGGTCCCAAATCCACCCAAATCCCAGAATTCAGCAACACCGTCTTCCTTGCTCCATCTCTGGGAGTGGCCTTCAAGGTTCTTGAGTTCCAAGTTCCTCAGACCCTTGGTGGGTTCTTTCTGCTTGGCTCCCTAGACCCCTGCCCCTGAACTTCCTGGGAACACCACCCTGGCCAGCCCCTGCCCCCTAATCACAACAGAGAACTGAGCCTGCTTGGGGAGGCTCGGAGGCTGGTGGACCAGGCTGTGTCTCAAGGGCCTGAGGCTCCAGTTTCTGGGGACAGTTTGCTGTCCCGGACTATTAAAAATGATGATTAAAAATAATTAAAAACAATGGAGGGGTGAGGAGGGAGTGCTTCTGAAATATTTCTTAGTTCTTTTACACGGCAAAGGAAATGGCTTCACAGGATGAGTGCCTACATCTTTTTGGCACGTCTTCCACTGAGATGAAAGACTTCGAGTTCCAAGCCAGTGTGTGTGTGTGTGTGTGTGTGTGTGTGTGTGTGTGTGTGTGTGTGTGTGTGTACTTGAGCTAGTGAGGCAGTGCTGGGGGAGGGGAAAGGGAATACACACCTCAGCAGGAGCCCAGGAGGAGCGGGAGCGAGAGAGGAGGGGGTAGGGAGGAGAGAGAGAGAGGCAGACAGAGACAGAGGGAAGGAAAGGAAAAAGAGGGAGGAGGAGAGAGACAGAGAGGAGAGTTGTGGGGAGGAGAAAGATTATAGGAGTGGAGCGGGACAAGGGCGGGAGAAAGGTACCGGTACACACCCCCACAGTATCTGGGCGGGAAAAAGCTGGATCGCGGGAGCAACTGAAAACCCAAGAAAGGGCTGAGGTAGCCAGGATGGCCATCAGCCTGGAGAAGAGCAGACAAGGGAAAATCTTTGGCTAAGCAGGCCCCATTGCAGGCAAGTTCCTGAGGGTCACTAGAAAACTGAAATTCATTTGCCCAGGACAGAACCGAACCCTCGACCAACCTGCTCCCTGGCTCCTGCAGCACAGAGGGAGTCCCACCCATGTCTGGAGAGATTCAGTTGCAGGGAGATAGAATGAGACTCATTACTGGTTATCCGTTGGTGCTGACTGACTTTGGGAGCTGCACAGAACAGACCTGGCCCTTCCCCTGCCTGGGCCTTTGTTTTCCCATCTGAGAAATGGGGCCAGACTGGCTGGTCTCTAAAGGTCCTTCCTGGTTCTAAGCTCATTCTGAGTGGCCATGGAGGCAGAGCTGGGGTAAAAATCCATGTTTCCTGCCTCCCAGCCCTGTCCTTCTCTTTCCCTGTGGCAGATACTCTGCTGTCCATAGTAACCGACCCCAGCCTCTCCTCCTTTGACCAAGTGTTCGCCTGTGGAAACCTGCGACACAGTGATGGATCCTGCCTTGCTTCTAGACCGAGTGACTTTTTCTTCCTGGTGTCTCTAAGATCTCCTTCCCACTATGGAGCCATGTATGTGGGGAGACCATTAAGAGGAGAGGCCTTTCCCCCTGTCACACTGGGGGCTCCTCAATGAGGACTAGCCCAGAAAACAATCTGCTTCTCACTGGTGTTCTCCTCACCTTTTCCCCTTAGGTGGCCAAAAGGTCCAAGAGACATGAAGACGTGTGTGGAGACACATGCAGTCAAGTGTGCACCTGAGGGTGACAAGGAGAGGCCACAACACTGAAGTCAGGGTCAGGATGTCTCTTCCTTGCCCACCCCCAGCCCTACCTGTCCAATGCTCTGGCTGTCAACCCTGGGATTCTTCAGAGGGTCTCTTTTCCATTGGGGGTAGCCCAGGGTCTGCCCTCAAGAGGAAAGGTAGGCCCTGGTGCTCTGTGCAAGGGATAAAGCAAAGGGGGAAGGGGCCTGTCAAGGTCGCTGAGTCTGTGCTGATCTTGGCTGTTGTTTCAAAGCCTGGGCATTCCTTCCTCTCCTGGGAGACCTGTAGGAGACCATCAGTGGCATCACTGGAAGCTTGTCTGGGAGTGGGGAGCAGGACAGGGCTGTCTATCAGGGATGGATCAGTTCCCAAGTGGTTTTGAGCTCTGCTGGATTTCTCTGCTATTGATTTCCAGCAGAAATCCTGAGAGGTGAGAACTAGAGTCTCCTAAGACCCAGTCTTCCCTGAGGTGCTCAGACTCTGGGCCCCCTTCCTGTGGCCACTGCTAGGGGGTCTGGTGGTACAACTGAGGGCACCTGGTAGCCAAGAACAATAGAAAGCGGAAGGAAGGACTTCAGCTGAGGCTTGAATGGAGCCAGGGAAGGCGGGAGGTGGAGACGGAAGGGAGAGTCAGAGAGAATGCCATAAGCAAGAGACGGAGGGGCACGTCGGGGGACTGAGGTGGAAGAAGCTGGAAAATTGTGGAAGAGAGGTGCTGTGAATGCCAAGCAGAGCATTTGTGTTTGCTGGTAGAGGAGACAGTGAACCACTGGGGGTTACTGAGGAGAAGAGCTACAGTCTTTATTGTGACTGGCCCTCTTGCCAGTTTTTCCTCTGTAAAATCCCTCTGGATCCAGGATCCTGTGCTCCCTTGGGCCTCCACCTCTTATTCTTAGTTCAGTCCTTCGGGCCAAAGAGGTTGGTTACACTTTCAGATGCTTGAGAACAGCCATATTGGGGAAGAGGGGCTCTTATCCTGGCCAGATCAGGAGCCCCCAGTTTCTCCCACTTCTCACACAGATGGCCTCACCTGCAGGCTACCTGCATCCTTTCTTGGCCCCCGCTCCCCGCATGGTTGTTATATATTTAGTGTCTGGCTATTCTCTGTTTCCTCTAGTGTGATGTGGGTGTAGGCATTTATTAAATGCCTACTATGTGCGGCATGTGTGAAACACTGGAGACAGAAAGGCAAAACCATGGTTCTCTTCTCTGGAAGCCCATGTCTTGGTTTCTGTCCTTGTCTCCTCAATGCTTGGCCTAGAAGAGGCACCTAATAAATAAGGGCTGTTATTGGCTTCATGGAGAGATGCTGGGACTGGAATTCCCCATTTAGTGTGAGATGGACCGACTGAGGCCTAAATTCCCAAACCATGCACTCCACCCAGGGACACACCCACAGGGGCTGCTTTGAGGCAGATCTGTCAGACTTGCCTGTCCACTGTTTGGCTCCTCTGCAGTCACCGAGTCCTGCCCATCCCTCTGACCTCAGGCTGCCCCCTGGACATGGGAGGGCAGAACCTGCCAGCTCCACTTTCCAGAGTAAAAAAACATTATGACTTAGCTATGAACCCCGAAGGGCCCTCCCCAGGGAAGCACAAAGGACTCTGCCTTTGAAGCTAGGGCCGGGCCTCAGTCCTGGCTGCCCCTGGGGGCAGTATTGTTCCCTTTTAATTCTCCAAGAAGGCCCTAGAGGAGAAGACACCTCCCTGCTTTACAGCTCACCCCTGGGGCAGAAAGCACTGTGGGGTGGAGTGGGGCAAGCAGAAGGTTAAGACCACAAAGCCCCATCCATTGGGGGATGAAATGGAAGCGTAAGAAGGAATGGAGACCAGAGAAAGAGCCAAGGAAGGTGAGTAAACCAGGCATGCACTTTACACCTTGACCCGCAGAGATGTAAAATAAGTGTCCTAAAGAAACTTGGGAGGACTGAGTGATGTAGGCTTGAGGGGAGAGGCAGGACAAGGCCACTCCTCAATGGAGTGGAAAGAGGCGTTTACCAGGCTTCTTCACCCTGACTGGCTAGAAGAGGAGTGGGGGATTGATAGATACACACATGCACATGCACACACACACATGCATGCACACGTGCACACATGCGCACACACATGCATAGACACATGCAGGCACACACACATGCATATTCACACACAAGATTGAGAAATGGCATTGTTAAGGGAGGGTTAAAAAATACAGAAAGGAGAGAGAAGGAGGTTCCGAAGGGGCCCAGGCCCAGACAGATGGGTGCCATCAGACAATCTGCCACCCCAAGTCCAGATGAGAGAAATCCACAGAAAAGAAAAGAAAAGAGACTCCCAAAGCCAGAGTCTGGCAAAAGAAGGGAAGCAGGCCTCACCTCACCTTGCCCTGTACGGGGACTTCCCATTTGTCCTCAGCTCCTCGACTTACTGGGAGGATGGCTGTCCTTACGGGGCAGATAGGGAAACACACAAGTCCCCCGCAAGTGTCTGTCTGTGGTAGCGTCAGGGCACCTAGGTCTGTCTGAGATTCTCCTGCCCTTCACCTTCACCTCTCTGGGTCTCAGTTTCCCTTCCTGTAAACCAAGGGGCAGGACCAGCTGGCCTCAGGGCCCCTCTCAGCTCTGACTCCATGTTCTGAATCCAAAAATCCTTTCTAGTTGGTCTGTTTTCATAGTTCTCTCCCAGACCTGATGTTCCCTGTCTTGTTCTAAGGTCCCTTCTAGCTGTGAAATTATCTCTTCTGCTTTCTAAGGTCCCTCTGAACTCTAAATTGCTTTAGTTTTGAGACTCCTTCCCGCTCCTACCTTCCCTGTTCTGTGCTCTAGAGTTCTCAGCTCTGACACCTGTTCTATGCCAACCATGCTTTAGACAATCTCATATATCTGAGGCTTGTTCCCATTGACTAGTGGACCACTTTTTTCAGTCCTGGTGGGAGGGGGAGCATTGTGGAGATGCCTAAATGTCTTCCTGGGGAGAGGAGGGACAGCTTAGGGCAGTCCAATCACCTTGAAGGAGAGCCATCAGAGATGGTTGGACCCTCATGGCAGGCGATGCTCCCCAGGTCCGGTTGCTTCCCTGAGAGTGCCTGATGTCACCTTCCAGCTCCTTCCGTTCATGGATGTCTCTGGGGCTCCTGGGCATCACTGCCCCAAAATAAATGGGAATGCACATGAATCACCTTACCTACATCTTTGAGAGGCTCAGGGTCTGCCTGGAAAGAGATCACAGGCCATTCCCCGTGCTCTCATTTATGGCAGGAGTCTGACTCCCTTTCTTTTAGGATCTTGGCTCTATGGGAATGGACCCTGCTTTTACTGCTCCCCATCCCTGGAAGGCATTTGGGAGACTTGTGGGAGCTGCTGTCACTGAGAGGACTGAGGCCACTGGAACTTAGAACTGACAAGAGACACTTTGTTACTCTGGGCCCCTATGGGTCTCTCTTTCGGGTCCAGCTGGGTGGAAGGCCAGGCAACATCTCCACATAGCCCCCACCCTCCTATAACCAATCAGAGGCAGATAAATACTGCAGATCACCCAAAGTCCAACGGCCTCCATCACAGAAGCTTGTGTGACTGTCCTAGCAGACAGATGGAGGAAGAATAGAACTTTCTAACCTTCTTGTGTCAGGATGGAGGAGACAGGTGACCTTGCGTCTTGGCCTGTGTAATGCAGGGCTTGGGCTCAAGATGTCTCATTCTATAGTTCTGTGAAGCAGCAGCTAGTGGTATCTTTCCAACCCAGAAGGGGAAACTAAGGCAGGGATTTTGCTGCTCATGTCCAAGGTCACAACTCAGACACTGCAGGGCCCCGTCTCACTTCCAGCCTCCTGACTCTTGAGAGAACACCCTTTCTTGGGTCCAAGGACATTGACATAGCACATGACCTTGTTAATCCATCCAGGATTCTTTGGCACCCTTCAGTCCATGACAAGATTTTCTTCCAGATGGAGCTGGGATTGCTGTGCCATGAAAAACCTTTCTCTTCAGGCTTGGGCTGCTTGTAGCAAGGATAGGATGGGAGAATATCTGTAAAAGACTTGCTTTGTCAACGTTACAGAGCCAGGGAAAGTAACTAGGCCTTGTGAGGCATCCTTGGAAATCCTGATAGAGAGGAGACTAGATTCAGCAGGACCACCTGACACTTGCCTCTTTGTACTTCAGTTTTCTCATCTGTAAAATGGGCTAAACATGGTGCTTTTGAATAAGGTTCATGTGACAGATAACATGGAAAGCACTTTGGAAAGTCCATCTATCCATTAGCTCTGTGCAAGTGTTGGGTGCTGGCTACTAAGTTCAGGGGAGCCTGAGAAGCTACTTAGTCAAAACCTCTCATTTTATTTGACCAGAGAGGTCAAGCCATTTGCCCAAGGTCACACAAGCAGTATTTTCTGATTCAAGAACCCTGAAAATACCACTATGATGAGGTCATCCAGGGCTGGAGTCCAGGGCCTCTGAGGTTCCTTTGGTGCCTTGGGATAGCGGGTCAGGAGTACAAAAGTCCCTGGGACAGGCCTGAGCTGATGCAAGGTCTAGGAGAAGGACAAGGAAAGCACACCCTTTGGTACTTCCCCAGAGCCTCCCCAGGTTCCCTCCAGGGGACTTTCTGCTGGGAGGTCTGGGTGTGAGCTGGGAGCTGGGGGAGGGGAGAGGCCCAGGCAGGTCATTTATCTTCTGACTCTTCGTGCTGGGGCTCGCCTTGGGGCCCTCGGCCGTCGATGTGTGTCGACTCATCCGGACTTAATCGCACACAAGGGTGTCTACATGGACTTGTTGCTGGTCTGCCTGGGTCCCTGGGGACAGGCTGTTCTCCACACACGCCCCCACATGCACGCACACGCCCATGAGCCGAGGCTCTAGCACGCGCCATAAACCAACTGAAGAGAACAAGAGACAGAATTCACTTCAAGGGGAAAAGACAGACGTTAGGGAAAGAAGGAGCGTGGCAAAGTTGGCGGCAGTTTTCTTCCCGTCTCTGGAGCCAAGGCTACGTTCTTCTGACGTGGGGGCCAGTCTCCAGCTTTCACTTCCAGTAGGTGCTTTGAGAAATGCTTGCTAGATGAGCTTGTGCACATGCAGACCTCAGTGAGCATCCTGGAGGGCAAGGCTAGTTTTCCTTTCTGTTTCTGCAGCCCCACTGTGGAGCACTGGGCCTTGCATGTAGTAGGTACTTGATAAATACTTGCTGAGTTTAATACACATCATACAGTCAGTCTCTCTCAGACCACCAGCTCTTCACAAACAGCATCGAATATTATAGACCGACAGGAGAACATCAGCTCCTTGGGGGCTGCTTTGTCTCTGGATTCCTAGGGTCTAGCACAATCCTGACAAATGCTTGAGAGCTAGGACTCCTTGGATGGGACACTGAGGATCAGAGTGGGGAGGGACCTGTCCAAGGTCATCAGCCTCATTAAGGACGGGGCTTGGTACACTCTGGGAAGCAGTTCTACCAGAGATGGGTACCTTAACTCAGCTCCACGATCTTTAAAGGTTTGGGCAGTCTATGGGAGTTGTTTTGGGGGGAACATTGAAGGCTTAACTGACGATGTTCAACCACGAAGAGGACTTTTGGGGTCTTCTCACTCCCAGTGCCTTTCCACACCTTTTTGCCCCAACAATAGTAGGTTGCTCCCAAAGAGAGATTTGCCAGATTTCTGACAGGATTCGGTTAGGTATCTCTAGCTTTAACACAGTGCCTGGCACATAGTAGACATTTAATTAATGCTGATTAATTGATTGATTGATAGGCAGCACCCTCCCCAGGCTTACACTACTGCTTTGTTAAAGCCCAAGCCAGCAATGCATACAGGTCTCTGCCTTATCTCACACCTATCCTTTAGTCTAGAGTAACCTCCCACTCCAAGCTCAATCCTAGAGATCCTTGCAGGAGGAGCTCAGGGTCTCCTCCTTCTGGGGTGCCCTCCTCTATCATTCCAGGTCACTTATCTATCTTGGGAACTCTCTGAGTGTTTTCACAAGGCTGGACTGGTAGCAGGAGGTCTTTCTGTAAGCAGCCTCTTAGGCCATTGTCTTCCCTCCCTCTCAGTCTGACTGAAACCAAGGCTGGGAACCCACTCAGCTTGAACTGCGGGTGCCATGTTAAACTTACCAAGGCCCAGTATTACTGAGGACATCTATCACCATCCCTGTGACCTCTGAGAGATGGACAGAGCTACTACCACACTCCTAGGGAGCAGGTCTGGAGGCTGGGATGGGTTAAATGACTTGGCCAAGGTCATAGATGAGCTGGGGCTAAGCTTCTTGACTCAGTGACAGAATTAAGGCTGCAACCACATTAGTAACCATATAGTCTAAGCCTAGCAAGGGTCCAAAGCAGAACTTACTCCCTTTCCCTCCAATGCCATCCTCTTCCTGATTTCTGATTGGTTGGGGGCACTGTCATCCTTCCTCCTTCTCAGGACCATAACCTCAGAGTCATTCTCCAGTCTTTCCTCTTTCTTACAGCCAGATCCAATCCAATATATTCCTCCCATTACTTTGTCTTTGTTGACTATTTAGTTATCCCCAATATGTGTTGTTTCCTTCCAATACAATGTCAGCTCTTTGAGGGCAGGCAATGGTTTGGTTTTGTCTTTGTATACCCAGGGGCTAACATAGGACCTGGCATAAAGTAGGTGCTTAATGAATACTTGTTGAATAAGTGAATGACTGGATGAGTAGAGGTCCCAAGTTTGATCTTTGTTTGGTATAATAGGGCATGGAGTGTGGGCAGAGTTGCCCTTCCTGCTTCAGGCTGGCTGCAGCTGACACAGCACTGAGAGGGCATGGCACTTTGAGAAGAAAGGTCATCCTCTTATTGGCTATTAAGGAGGAAGAATGGGTGATCCAGAATACCCAACAAAGAAGAAACTCTATCCCTGGAGGTCTCCTGTCCTCCCAGCTTTGGATCAAGTTGCTTCCTATGAAGTTCATCCTATCTCTCACCCTACCCACCATGTTGCTATGAGGACATGGCAGCCAAAATCCATGTCCTATCTAGGGGAGCCTGAGCTTGGCTTTTTGGGCAAATCTGTTCTGTCTCCTGAGCTTAGGAGAGTGAACACTGCTTCAGAGCAGGACAGATGACTTGGAGAACACCCTGTAACTTGGACAGGTTTGGAAGTTCCCCCTAGCTCCTTCAGTGGGGTCAACTCATGGCCTTGGAAAGGATACCAGTGACAAGAGGCCAAGGCCAAGACCTGGCCTGGCATTACAAAAGACAAGCATTGTCTCCCTCTGAACATGAGGGAGAAGGCCCAGTCAAACTGGGGACTATCCATGACAGCAACCTACCAACATGGCTTGATGTTTGACTAGTCTAACCCTCAGGAGTAGTTCAGGAATTCTGGCTACTTGTCTAAGTTGGTTTTTGTCAAATATGTGCTTTTGACTGTTTAGGCCAAACATTTCTTTTGTGCCTGGGAAGTGAAAGCCCTCACGCCTGATTTACATTCTATAATGGCTGCTTTCCTACTCTCCCCCTTTGAAAGCTACCCTTGGATTAGGAGCCCAGATCCTTTTTAAGTGTCATATGTAGGGTGCTGGGCTTGAGGTTGGTTCAGCTCAGGACTGAGGGAAAATGAACTGGATCCTTTTTCTAGGGGCTCCTCCCCCTCCCCTCCCCAGGATTGAACCTGGTCTAGACTATAGGTGGGAGCCAGAGTAGATGAGTCCCTTAGTGGGAAAAGAGTGGGCACAGGGATCTAGTCCCTGGACCTGACATTTCTTCCTCATGGTAAGAGGGGGAAAGGAGAACAGCTGCCTTGGAATCTCTCTAAGCCACAAATATCTTCCCAGCTTCAAGGGGAGCCCTGCATTTTGTAGTTCTAGGGTCCAGAGAACACATCTGTATGGAGAATCTCTACCCCCAGTCCGGGGGAGAGTTCACAGACTTCTAGGGCTGACAGAGCTGATGATTACAATGAGGGGAAAAACTAGTGATGGACAAGGAAGTGGACCTGCATTGCACCCATGCTGCTTACTCATTGTATGACCCTAGAGGAGGCTGGTGCCATTGTGTCTAGGGTGCTAGATCTAGGTGGAGTCAGGAAGACTCAAATCCCTCCTCAGACACTCAGTAGCCGTGTGACCCTGGGCAAGTCATGTAAATGCCATTTGCCTCAGTTTTCACATCTGTAAAATGGGGATGATAACAGCACCTACTTCCCTGTGTTGTTATCAGCATAAAATGAGATAACATTTGGAAAGAGTTTAGCACATTGCCTGGTACACAGCAGGTGCTTAATAAAAGTCAATTGATTGATCAATCTTACCTTGAAGAAGTATGGCAACTTCTTGCAAAAAGACCACAGTGAAAATAAAGATTGCTTATGCACTAACATTCTTCCCCCTCAAAATTTAAAGAGGCAGAGATTCTATGATGCTGGGTGTTTGCAGGTGATATTACATGGTCTTAGTTTTTTTTTTCCCTTTTCTCGGCATTTTCCCAGCCAGTTACTTGACTTATGAGAGTGCTCTCCACCCCAGCCTAGGTCTGCCGGAACTAGTGCTTGGGGTCTGAGATTCAAATGCTGCTCCCCAGCCTCAGGGCTTTTGGCGGCAGGCTTGACTGCTCTTCAATGGGGGCTTATCTGCTGGTTCTCAGGTGGGGGCAGGGCCGCCTCTCAGGCTCAGTTCCCTCAGGGGGTTTATACAGAGATCCTTTGTAATGGAGCTGGGGTGGAGCTCCAGCCAGCACTGGGAGTCTCTGGCCGAGCTACCTCTGCCTTTGGCCGAGCTGCCTCAGCCTCCGCCGCAGCGGCCGCCTCCCAGGGGGTCCGAGTCCCGGAGATCCCCCGCTCCCCCCCCAGCCCGTCTCCCCCACTGACCCGCGCGTCCGTGGGTGGAGGGACCCCCGAAGCCGATGGAGATTCAGGTCCCCGACACTTGCTGGGCCCTGCCCGCTCCCCCCAGCGCCGCGTGGCCGGGCAGAGCCCCGCGGCCGGGCCGGGGGAGGGGAGGACTCCGTTCCCATCTCGGGCACCCCCGCGGTCGGCTCCCCAGGGCTCCCCGCAACGGAAATCCCCCCCACTGCGCCGCTGCGCGGCCCCCACTGCTCCAGGACCCGTCAGGAGCTCCCTCCACAGGAAATCCATGGGCTGTGGGCTCGGACCCAGCATAGGTGAGTCTTTCTACTCCGCCATCTTGGCTCCGTCCCCCTGCAGGTGATATTACACAGTAGATCACATTTTATCACCTTACAATTGATAAAAAAAAATGTTGAGTACAAGATTTCAGTAAAAATAACCTAAGAAAATCTCCAGGGCCAAACAGATTCACAAGTGAATTTTATCAAACATTTAAAGAACAATTAGTTCCAATACTGTATAAACTATTTGGAAAAATAGGAAAAGAAGGGATCTTACCAAATTTCTTTTATGAGACAAATATGATGCTCATACTCAAACTAGGAAGAGCCAAAACAGAGAAAGAAAATTATAGACCCTTTTTCCTAATGAATATCGAAGCAAAAATTTTCATACACTATGATGACTTGCAATTTATACCAGGAATGCAGGGCTGATTCAACATTAGGAAACCTATCAGCATAACTGACCATATCAACAACAAAACCAACAAAAATCATATGATTATATCAAAAGGATACAGAAGAAACTTTTGACAAAATACAACCACTCATTTCTATTAAAAACATCAAAAAGCACAGGAATAAATGGATCTTTTCTTAAAATGATAAGTACTCTTTATCTAAAACCATTAGCAGGCATTATCTGTAGTGAAGATGAGGTGGAAGCCTTCCCACTAAGATCAGAAGTGAAGCAAGAATGCCCATTATTAATACTATACTAGAAATGCTGACTATAGCAATAAGAGAAGAAAAAAGAAATTGAAGGAATTAGAATAGGCAGCGGAGAGACAAAGCTATCTCTCTTTGTAGATGATGTGATGGTACATTTAGAGAACCTTAAAGAATCAACTAAAAACCTAGTTGAAACAATTAACAACTTTAACAAAGTTGTAGGATACAAAATAAACATAAATCATCAGCATTTCTATATATTACTAACAAAGTCCAGTAGCAAGAGATAGAAATTCCTTTTAAAATAACTGTAGACAAAAATAACACTTTTAAAAAAGCTTTTGATTCAGTAGAGTCAAATATTGCCATTTATAACACAGTGTGCACCAGTAGAGCAATGACATGTAACAACAGAGACAGTCCTGTTGGATGATGGAAATAATAAATATTTGACTAGGCAAGAGATAGCAAGAGACCCCGATTCCCAAAGGAATTGGGCACAGGGGTGGGGGAGGGGGAATAGAGGCCACATTCAGAGTTCAGACTGAAGAGGGAATCTTTCTAGAGTCTCCAAGCAGAGGATGACCTTGGGCTGGTTGCATCAGAACCTTCTGGAATAGAGATGAACATTCCTTAAATGAATCAGCTCAATCATCCATAAAGCCAAAACTAAGTGAATGAAGAATGTCTGTTGACAAGATTATGACTCCAGATGGACAATCTCAAGACTGTCTAGAGCTCACCTATCCATATATATTTATATCTAATTCATATTTTTGATTTCCTATTTCTATATTTATATTTCTGCATCCATGTCAGTGTCTTTATCTATGACAGACTGTACAAATACACAATGACCTGAGCTCATAATCAAACACGAGGCAAGCAGGCTGGAATCACCTTTGGTGATGGAATTTCCTCCTGGAAATAAAGGCTCCTATTTTTAACACCACTGTTCTATAGCTATTCTTGATGTGTGGCTGAGACAAATGGCATTATGGTCTCCAAGGAACTGGCGGTAATGGAGAGGCACATGATGGGTGGGTGTGTGCAGGCTGCAACCTGTCATGAACACAAAACCTTGAGATTGAGTTAGAAAGCAAACACCATTAGGGAACTGTGGGAGCAGAAGAAAAGGTGGGCTGGGCATGGGACAAGAGGGAGGGTTCAAAGGTGAGCAGCTTGTAAGCTCCTCTGACATCCTCAAGCTTTCAGGTGGAAAATTGAGAGGTGCCCAGTGCATCCATTAGATGGCTGAGGCAAACCCATGGAAGGATGCAGACAAGGGTCACCCAGCACAGACACCCAAGGATGTTAGTCTGCATCCTTAGAGCAATGAGCCCTAATGGAGAAATTGAATATTCACTGGAGTATTTGAGTCTGTGCCTGGCACTGTGCTAGCATGCCCTAAGTATACCAAGAAGGAGAAGAAGGAAAAAGAAACCAAGCCTGCTCTCAAGAAACTTACATTCTCCTCTGGGATATAGTACATCTACAGAAAAGTTAGTGGTAAACATATGCCAAGTGGTGACGGAGGGCAGGAAACACCTGGGAAGAATCAGCAAAGGCTACAGTTTCTGAGCTGTGCTTTGAAGGCTGGGCTCTGATGGGAACATGCCAGCTCTTCAAAGGTTAAAAACCTGTCTTTCAATGCACCTAGTATTTTCAGTCAACTCAAACCAGGCATCAACCTCTAAAATGGACCCACAGAGCAGCCACAAGGAATCCTTTGCGTCAGGCTTACCAGGATCAGGAGGAGAGAAATGTCCAAGGGTTTACATTTTTTTTTTTTTTACAGAATTTAGAAATAAAAGCTAGTTCTTTAAATCCCTTTCCAAAGCCTGATTGCCTTTGAGGGAGTGTTCTCGAGTCTACATCCGAGCTGTGTCCTTCGGAGTTTTGCAGAGGCCCCGGGAGCCACAGTGGTCTCATTCAGGGAAGATTCATCCATTGGGAGTTTTCCCAACCTGCACTTTGAGTCATGTACATAGTCATACACTTGTCCCCAAGATGTTTGGACCCAAGTAGGGTATAGGTGTGGGGTGTGATGTGGGAAGAGAAGAGGGGCATCTACTAAGCAACTTGTGCTAAGGGATTTACAAATTTTATTTCATTTGGTCATCACAACTCTGGGAAATAAGTTCTATGATCTCCACTGTACAGCCTTGGTCTCCCCATTTGCAGAATTATGAGGTTAGACTAGATGGTCTCTGAGTGGTCTCCCAGTTCTGATGTTCTATATTCCATGATCCTATGAGATTGTTAGTGCCTTGGGGCCAGGGACATGTCTTCTTCCTCCCTATACACATGCCAGGATTCTACACATGCCAGGATTCTTTCTCATTCTCTCTCTCTCTCTCTCTCTCTCTCTCTCTCTCTCTCTCTCTCACACACACACACACACACACACACACACACACACACACACACACTTTGTCACTATCACACACATACACACATACACTCTCATATTTACACACACACACACACACACATACACACACAAAAGAAATTTGGCATATGTCTGGGCAATGAACTCTAGGGTCAGTCTTTGAAAAGCTCTGCCTGCCTCTTTGGGCTGGGCAGAAGCAGGTCAAACAATCACTGGTGTGAACTGAGTCTAGAGGTGAATTATTTAGTAGATTTTCCATTAGATTATAAGTTTCTTGAGGGCAGGGACCCTCTTGCTTTTTTGTGTGTGTCCTGAGCATATAGCACAGTGCCTGGCACCTAGTCGGTGCTTAATCCATATTTATTGACTGATTTGATCCAGTCGGGGGAAAGTCATGGAGGGAATCCAAGGGAACCCTGAAGACAGTTTTGATCCCTGCCTAGCCTTGGCAGGGGGCTGTAACAAGTAGGAGGTTCTGGTCAGCTCAGGAGTAGCTTGGACCTGGGTCACTAGGCAACCCTCAGCACAGGCCAGGACCCAAAAGCAGAGGCAGAGAAGACAAGATTGACAGCCGGGAAGCTTGGGGGTTTTGGCATTCAGAATTCCTATTCTATTGACGGAAGTCTGGGAAGTTTCTGATTCCTGGGGGACCAGCATGGTCAGAAGCCTCTACTCCACTCCAGGCTAAAAATACAGGCTCCTCAGGCCACCTCCAAAGGGAGATTCCTAGTTCCCACCAGTCCAGGAAGGCTGTATTCCCACCTGTTTTGTGGAGGGCTTCTCAGGACCTGCCCAGTACCGCCTCGAACCAAATGACGTTTGGTGAGCCCCAGCCCATGAGGGCCAGAGAGGCAGCTCTTTGGAGGCCAGGCAGAAGCTGCAGACTTCAGCCTCCATTTTTGTCCCCCAAGTCCCTGAGTACTCCCCAGAGTGCTCTCCTTTCTGCTTTGCTGTGCATTTTGTCTTATCTCCTCCAAAAGATTGAGTGCTCCTTGAAGGCTGTGGTTTCCCACTTTCTTCCTTTGGAATTATCCAAGGATTGTCTGGACATGATGATGCCTGCACATACTTCCCTGCCCTCCCCAGCCCCCAAACAAAGTGCTGCCAAGCTCATGGTGTGGCTGGAAAGTCTCTGGGCCAGGGAGGTGTGAACAGCAAGGTCTCTGATGGGCCAATAGTCCTGGAACAGACCCAGCGAGACTCTGCAATTTCCCCAAAGAGCTATATCCAATGCGGGGACAAAGCCTAATGGGTCAGACACCTCTATATCCTTTGCAATAGTCTGGCCTCCCACGTGTCAGTCTGATTCAGTGGCCAGCAGAGTTGGTCGACAACATCCACTCATTCATTCATTTTATTCAACAAACATTTGTTGAGTATCTTTTGCTCAGTGATTCATGCAATTCCCTTCAGTTGGACACCCACTGATAAGTTCCTACAATACGCCAGTGTCTGGGTCAGGCCCCGGGGAATATAAACACAGAACCTATACAGGTCTGCACTCTTGGGGCCCAGGAGCCCTTCCTAGGGCTTGCCCACAGGGAGTGTACACTCCAAGTGCTTGGTGCAGGTGCCCCTCTGGAAGGCCGCCTGGCTCCCATGGACAATTGGGATCATTCCCTCTGGCCTGGCTTCCTGAGGTGGGTGTGCCCCTCCCTCCTGATTACTGGGGAGTATCTCCCAGGAAAAACCTGCAGCCTATGGGAGCCAGATAACAGATTTAAAGATGAACTGAAAGACAGCTCCTCTGCCTGGTGGGCAGAGGGCTGGGGCTTGGCTCAGGAAGACATGCATTCAGATCCAGCCTCACTTACGAGCTGGTGACCCTGCACTGAACCACCGTGCTTCAGCTTTACCACCTGTAAAATGGGTATAACCATCATACCTGTCTCCCAGAGCTGTTACGAGGATTACACAGGATCATGTGTTTGAAGCACTTAGCGCAGTGTCTGGTGCTCAGAAGGCCGTTAGTACATGCCCAGTACCTTCTCCTGTCCCCTTAGAAATCATCCTACCCAATCCATTCACGTTACAGGTGATGAAACTGAGGCCCAAAGAAGAGAACGTACTTGGTCAAAGTCACACAGAGGTTAAGGGACATAGCTGGGATGTGAAATCACGGCTTTAGCTCGTGTGAGCTTTCTATTGTGCCACTGGGGCTTTCTAGCTTAGGCTGGAGGAAGAGAGAGACAGAGAGAGATAGGAAGAGAGAGAGAAAGAGACAGAGAGAGAGATAGAGAGAGAGAGAGAGACAGAGAGAGAGATAGAGAGAGAGAGAGAGAGAGAGAGAGGCAGATAGACAGACAGACATAGACCCAGACACACAGAGAGAGAGAGACAGAGAGAAACAGAGAGAGACAGAGACAGAGACACAGAGACAGAGACACAGAGAGACAGAGAAGAGGCATTTTGGAATAAAAGACATTCTCAGGGGGATGGGCAGACCAGTTTCTGAGCCCCCATCCTGGCTCCCTCCCACATACTACTGACCTGACTCGAGACTCCCAGTTTGCCTTACTCACAGCTGCAGAAGGTGGGCTCTTTCCCCCAAAAACTCAGAGGAAAGTCATGTCCTTGGTGAGGCATGGGAGGTGCCCAGGCTTGGGAAGAGTCAGCTCCTCTTGGGATGGAGAAGGAGCCAGATATGCCATTCCAGGCTCTCTGTATCTTCCCCAGCTCAGCTCAGCAAAGGGATGGCTCCCTCAGGGGAGTGGTCTTTTCCCAGGGGGATCCACTTCTCCTTTTGAATTAGGATGGAAGGCTGTGAGAGGACAGGCTGAGCTCAGCCCAAAAGAATTCACTTGTGCCCTTTGGGCCACAGGCCACCTGCATGGCTCCTGAATTCTTTTCCAGATAAGATTCTAAGGAACTGTCCTGGGGACAGTGCTTTGGACTCTGGGAATGGGGCCCTTGTCCTGTTGGCCTTCAGTGTGGCAGTGACCTGCTCATACTGAATCCCATCTTCAGAGTTTGCTCATCCTTCTGGACCTTGTACAGATCAGAGCTCAAGTTCCCCTAGTTTGGAGGGATAGTCAGTCAGTCAGTCAACAAGCACTTATTAATTCTTTACTATGTGTCAGGCCCTGTGGTAAGCAGGATGAGGGGGCGTATTTACAAAGAAAGGCAATAGAATAGACACTTTGCTTGGTTGGTTTGTGAAGCTTTCCACTCAAAGGAGTTAAGGCATCACCAGGTGCTTCGATGGCCCTAGCTGGTGCTTAGCATCTATTATGTGCTGGAGGACAGTCTATTGGGGTGCACTTTGCATGAGGAACTGAGGAAGTCAGTGAAATTTCCAGGGGAAGTTCAGGGGGTACTAGGAAACTTCCCCCAGTTCTGCAGCTGGACAGATGAGCCAGGTGCCTCTGCACTCTCCTGCCCCTGCCCACCGAGCAAGGGTGACCATTCCGCTACTGGAGCCAGTGATTTCCAAAGCACAAATTCTTTGCTTCAAGTTTAGGACCGTCTTGGGGAAAAAGAAGGCTAGAAGGCAAAAAGATTGTGGTTTGTCTTGGCTCAGGAGCGAGCACACACCCCACCTGCATCTGATTCTGCTCAGCCTCCTCCCCATCTTAGGAACCCTAGAAATGCAGGAAGTCAGGGGGTAACAGAGAGAGAACACTTTGTACTAACAGCCAGACCACTGTGTAACTTCGGCGGCCAAAACCCCAATCTGAATATGGAAAGACTTTAGAGAGAGATCCAGCCACATCTGCATCCATGATGGGGCAGGCGAGGGGGAGGGGTGGCCCTTCACAATTGCCTGGTTATTTCAAGTCTCTCACCTGTGGCTGTGCGTATTCATGGGCATGGCCCTAGGGCCAGGAACCAGGGACTCACTGGGTGTAGGCCCCTCCCATCCTGCTTATTCCTCCCAGCACCTTGCTCTCAGAGTGCCCAGCACAAGCTAGAATATGAACCTCAGAAGCTGTCTTCTAGGGCAGGAGAGACAATGGAGGGGAAGGGATCCAGATTGGAAGCCAGTGAGAGACTGAGGTGAAGAGGAAGGGACCTTGGAGGTCATCTAGTACCCCCTTCTATTTCACAGATAAGTCACCTTAGGCCCAGAGAGGGGAAGGAGCTTGCTCAAGTCAATCTACTTTTGTTAAGCACCTACTGTGTGCCTGGTACTGAGCTCAGTGCTGGGGACACAGAGAAAGACAAGTCCTCAAGGAGTTCCCGTTCTAATGGGAGAGAGAACCTGAAGACAGCT
This sequence comes from Potorous gilbertii, assembly GCA_028658325.1. Classification (NCBI taxonomy): domain Eukaryota; kingdom Metazoa; phylum Chordata; class Mammalia; order Diprotodontia; family Potoroidae; genus Potorous; species Potorous gilbertii. Next base: position 56,686 of record JAQQSK010002566.1, on the reverse strand, counting down.
GTAGACACACAAGCTCTAGACAGGACCAAGTGGAGAAAAGGAATGAAGGAAGGTTTAGAACTGAGGAAACCAGGGAAGTGGTGGGGGGAGCTTTCACTGAGATCCCAAGGAAGTCAAAGAAGCCAGAGCAGGAGCTGAGGACAGAGAGACCTCTGGGCTCTGGCGAGCAGTCAGCAGAAGTGCCTAGATTCTAGAGAGGGAGTGTCATGTGCTGAGAATAGTGCCAAGGCCAACGTTCTTGGCTTCCAAATCATGGGGTACGGTAACCGTGCCCGAGGAGATGAGAGGACAGACTTGGGAGACATCAGGGGGGCCAACTCGACAAGACTTGGCAAAAGCAAGCATATAGGGAGTGACAGAGTGAGGGTTGAGGGTTACACTTGGGTCCTGAGCCTGGGGTGAGGGGTGTGCGGGGTCCTCAACAACGGGGATGTGAGGAAGAGGGGGGAAAAGGGGGTTTAGTTTGGGTCATTCAGTTTTCAATGTCCAATTGGCAGTTGGAGATTTGGGACTGGAAGTCCAAAAGAAGGTTAGGGGGGAAAAATCAATCAGAGTTATTGGCATAGAGATGATAGTTGAATATGTGGGAGCTGATTAAATCCCCAAGTGATGTAGTAGAGAGGGAGAAGAGAAGAGGGCCCCAGCGGGCCCTGGGGGACATCCTGGGTTAGAAAGTGGTCATCCATGTAGGAGGAAGACCAGAAGAAAGCAGTACCACGGAAACAGAGAACACATCAGGTGACAGCAAGTGTCACAGGCTGCGGATGGAGAAAAAACATTTTGTACAAGGTCACAAATAACAGGCCCTCAGGGGACACAAAGCTAATGGAGCCAGAAGGGAACAATGCCACTTGTCCATTGACTTTAGGAGACTTCCCTGGAGCTTCAGTCTCTCCTTCTTCCAAATGGGTACATCTTCTACCCTAGTGGAACCTTTGGGAGCTGCTGGGAGACCGACCAAAGCCACAGGGTTGGGGGAAGGGACAGATGGAATGCCTGACAGATGCCAGAAAAGGAGGCTTCCTCTGGGGTTGCGCTGCCCACTGACCCCTGTCTGCTTCCCAACTCTGCCTAGTAGCACAATAGACCAGGTCTCTAGAAAGTCCCCAGCCCTCCTTCATGCTCCCATCTCAGTCAAAGTCTGGCATATTTCCATGAGTCTGTCTGAAGGAAGGAAGGAACTTTCCCCATGCCCCAAGCTCTGCCAGGCTGCCTTCTCTGCCCATACTGAGCCCTGCACCACTGCCTAGCTCTGAGCATCTCAATAGTGGCTACAAGAGGAATGAAACTCTGTGAGGTCATTGGCCATTTCTGTTTGTCTTGGTGTGTCCAGTAACCTGCACACAACACAATACAATACTCACAACACACACATTACACACAACATACATATTAAGTATGGCATACACTTGTTGGATTGGAGCAGAGTGACTGTCCTGCTGCCCCCCAGGTCTGTGAGTTAAGGGCAGCTTTCAGAGCTTTCCAGGGGACAATGAGGTGTCACATTACGCTTGGAAACAGTGATGGAAAGGGATAGTGGAGGCCTGGGAGGAGACCCCACCCTCTCCAGAAAGTATCCCCCAAAATGTACAGTAGGAAGAAGGGGGGTTGTGTGTACCTGAGGCTAGGACGGAGGGCTCTCCTAAGGCAGATGGTCAGCTAATCCCAATACTCAGCCACACAGAGCTTTAATCAGCTCCATATCTCACCCCTCCTTAGGCAGCCTGGTCCCCCCCTACTTCCCAGGTTCCCCATATTGGCACCAGCCTGGTGGGGCCAGCCCATCGGCTTTAGCTTTATTAGGGCTCAGGACTCCTGAGCCCACATAATCTACCGGCCTCTGCCTTCCTAGTAGCACTGAGACTTCAAGGAAGGCTGTCAGACATCTCTGGGCTTGACCTGGAGCCCACCCTTAGGAGCCACCACCATCACTAGTCCCCCCAAAGACTGCCCAGGGTAAATACCCCAGATTTCAAACTGTCCAGCCCCTGGGCACCTAAAATGGCTTCCCTTCCAGGACAGGGAGGGGAAGGGCCAGCCAGTTTCCATGAGGGTCCTCTCTCCTTTTCTAGCTCATCCTTCTGGTGACCACTCCTCTCGTTTTCCACCTGGATGTGTGTGGAGGGAGGGTGGGCAGGGGAGATATAGCCCCACCAGCTGCTTCCAGACCCCCTCTGTCAAATGAACATGGGGCCAATCTCACCCCTGCCATCCTCTGCCCCATGTTCTGGGTCTATAATGCTGAGGCCCAGGAGGATTTGTCGCTTCCTTCACTAGTCCTTGCTCCAAAGCCCACTGGATGCTCCAAAAACCTTTTTCACTTTCAGAGGTTGGAGAGTGTGACACCATGGACAGATTGTGGGAACCGGGAGTCAGGAAGCCAGGGGGTTGGAGTCATCAAGGCCCTGCCTGACTCTGGGCAAACTGCCTTCCTTCTACTGATCACTCCCAATTGTTTATAGTTTGTCTGAATGCAGTTTTCACTTGTCTCCCCATAACACTGGGAGCTTCTTGAGGGCAGGGACTGGCTTTCACCTTTCTGTGTATCCCCAGTGCCCAGGACAAAATAAGTGTTTGTTGACTGACCTTTTGGGGATCAGGGTTCTTGTTGGAGCTCCAGACCTGCTCTTGGTCAGGCTCATTGGAAGGTTTGTCTTCAGACCTTTTTCTTCCATTGTAAACCTGAACTCACATTTCTCCAGACTGCCGGGCTGCTCAGGTCAAAGAGCCTTCAGCACAATCCCCAGTGACCTTGTTGGAGGAGCCCCACCCCCACCCTCCACCCTCACCTCAGTTGTTCTCTTTTTCGAAATTGTCTAAATCTAACCTTCCCTTCCCCGAAGGAGAACTGCATAATGGAAACTCCTGGCCGTGTCACTACAGAGAGGGAGAAATGGAGGGAAGGAAGTGGTAGGGGTAGAGAGATGGAGAGAAATAGAGAGGGGTGAGGTGGGGAGACACACAGAGACAGAGACAGTGAGAGAAATAGATAGGGGGACAGAGACAGAGACAAAGGAGGGAGACAGAGACAAGGGGAGAGAGAGACAGAAGAGAGACGAGACAGAGACAGAGTGCGGAGAGGGACAGAGACAGACAGAGAGGAGAGGCAGACAGAGACATAAGGGGAGAGAGACAGAGATAGAGGAGGGGGAGAGAAATAGAGATGGGGGACAGACAGAGACACAGGAGATGGGGGAGAGATAGAGAGGGAGAGAGAGGGAGGGGGTAAGGAGAGGGAGAGAGAATGAGAGAGGGATGAAAGGTGGGAGGAACAGAAAAGGAGATACAGAAAGAGAGGCTCAAAGGAAAGAAGGAAGGAGAAAGGAGAAAAATGGAGGGAGACAGAAAAAGGAAAGTGAGAGAGCGAAAAGAGAGGGAGAGACGTTGAGAGGAAAGTGCGCCTTGATGGTGTGACCTCGGGGTAGTGGGGTGGGGGAGCAATGGGCGGGGGGCGTCCCCGAGGTACCAGAGCCCCGCTGACAATGCTCCCTGCTCCTCCTCCCCGCCGGCTCTTTAATTAGAGGGCAGCCTGGCGGCCGGAGAGGCTCGGCTCCTTCAGAGCGCCCGGCGCTCCTTGCTGGGCTGCAGCAGCCAGGGCTCCTTCCCAGGCAGAGGAAGGAAAAGACTTTCATTCTCATGGAATTTGCTGACTCCAGAAGCCGTTTTTATGAGCCTGCAGCCACAGTGGCTGCTGACCTGGGGGTGAGCTTTGATCCAGCCCCCTGCTCAGAGGACATTGCCCTGTGCTAGCTCTGGATCCCTGGACCCTGGGCTGGATTTCTTCCTTCCTTCCTTCCTTCCTTCCTTCCTTCCTTCCTTCCTCTTTCTTTCTTTCTTTCTTTCTTTCTTTCTTTCTTTCTTTCTTTCTTTCTTTCTTTCTTTCTTTCTTTCTTTCTTTCTCTTTCTTTCTCTGTCTTTCTTTCATTCCTTCCTTCCTTCTCTTTCTTTCTCTTTCTTCTTTTCTCTTCTCTTTTCCACTTCTTTCATCTTTCTTTTTCTTTCTCCTTCCCTCCCTCCTTTCCTTCCTCTTTCTCCCTCTCTTCCTTCCTCTTTCTTTCTCTCTCCTCTTTCTTTTCTCTCTTTGTCTTCCTCTCCCTTTCTCTTTCTTTTTTCTCTCTATTTCTCTTCCACTCTCTTCATTTCCCTTTCCTCTCCCTGCAGGGCTGTCCCTGACTGAGGGCACTGCCACCCCCTCCTTCCTACACAGACCCTGGGACGTAGGGGATCTCCATCTCCAGGGGAGGGCTGGGGTGGAGCACACACAGCTATGCCTTCTGACCTACTCACTTTTTGGGTAATTACCTCCATCTCTTTGGGCCTCGGCTTCCCCACCGGATAAATGAAAATGTTTCCTCAGACATTCAAAGGAAGCTCCCAGCCCTAACAGTCTTGGATACTCCAGCACGCCCAGAGAGGGGACAGGGGATGCTCGGAAGTGATATTTACTCCTCGGTGACTGGGCTGAGTTGGTTTGGGACAGGGAATTTGTTCACCTAGGAAGACAGACAAAACCCAAACAGTTCTTGCCCTCAAGGAGCATCCACTCTATTGGGAGAGTGGGGGAGGGGGGTGGAAAAGATACAACAAGAAAGATAAGGACATAGAAAATATGTAAAGGGAAAATGTGGGGGCTCTAACAAGAGTGGCTCTGATGCCTCTTTCACTACACCCCCTCCTTCTGGCCTACCTAGCCCAGTCGTGGAGCCTGCTGATCCAGAGGGAGAGGGCCTGCCAGGACAGAACATCACCAGTCCTGTCCAAGCATGGGTTAGGAAGGACCATCTGTTCTGGGGGAAAGAAGGCAGCCTTTATGGACAAATGGCCCTGCTCAGGAGAAGCAGTTGGGTTCAGGGGAAGAGCACAGGGCTTGGCATCCAAACAGGACTGGCGTTGATGCAGCCACCTCAGTTTCTTTATTGGTAGGCTGGGGGAGGAAGTGCTTTCTTCAGAAAGTTTAGCTGAGGGCTGGGGTGGGCCAAGCCCAGAGGAGAGCATTGCTTAGAAGTCAGGAACCTGGGTCTGAACCTTGGCACTGTAGACCAGCTGTGCATCCCTTGCCTTACTCAATGGAAGATGGGGGTGGATGACAGCCCAGGAGAAGATAAGAGACTGCATGAAAAACACGTGGAAAATCTTATATTAAAGCTATCTCTAAACACTAGCTACTCCTACCTGTGTGACTTGGGGATGGGGGTCTGTCAGGGGATCTACCACCTCCAGCCCTGGTAGCAAGCAGGTTTGGCAAGCCTGCTTCTGAAGGGGATGCAGAGGCCCTGCCCTCCTCAGGGCAGTCCATATTTGCTCCCTAGGCCACAGAAAAGTTCTGCTGAGCTGGTCTGAGTGCCCACCCAGAATACCAAGGCACTCTCCCCCTCCCCAGGATTCCCAGTGAGGACAGAGAAGTGTTTTTGTCTCCAGCCTGGGGGCCATGAAGCTTTGTGTGGGCACTGAGTTAGGCCTCTAGAGATATGGAGAACAATAATCCTGACCTCAGGGAGCTTCCACTTTGTTGGGATAGGGCAGATGACTGAGTCACATAACAGAGACACAAATCCAAGGCTAAGACAGAATAAGGACCATGGTGTTTGGGGCAGGGGGGAAGCACTCGAAGCCAAAGGGCTTGGAAGAAGCCACCTGGAGAGAGAGGGGAGGGGAGAAGGAGCAGGGGCAAAGGCAGGGAACCTGGTGGCATGCTACCCAAGGAGTAGCTGAAGTTACTGGCACAGCCCAGAGGAGACTCAGGGTACCGAGGGGCTGTCTTCCACCCCAAAGGGCAGAACTGGGAGCATTGGGGGAGTTTAGAAGGAGGATGATTTGGGCTCTAAGGGATGGGGTTCCAACAATCTGGGTGTCCTCTTCCTTGGAGGGCCTCAGGCAGAGGTTGGATGACTACCAGTGAGAGGGGCCCTGGTGGGGACTCTGGTCCTGGTCTAAGGCAGTAGCTGAGGCCCTTCCAGCCCTAAGTGGCTGCAGCAGCCCAGTCTGTGGGGATGGGAGGGGAATGGGACGTGGCTCCCAGGCAGAGCCTTTACCTCCATGGGATCTCTCTGGGGTGAATGCCGAGCCTTGCTGGAAGGGTGGCAAAGGGAGGTTCATTCTTTGGTCATCGAGGACCCTTGGACAAACCTGTAGGAATCTATTTCTGGAGAGACATCTGTCTGAGGTGGGGACAGAGTTATCCATTCAGGAAGTTTTTTCAGTTCAATATCATATATGGATGGTGGGGAGGGAGGATGGAGCATTGACTCTCTGCAATCCCTCTCTTTCTAGGACAGGGGCTATTAGGAGAGGTTCTGTGTGCCAGCCTATCCCATGGGAAGCTGGGAGAGAGGAGGAGCTGTGGGAACTCCTATAGAGACAATGCCTGATGGGAGGCTGAGCATCCGGGTGTCTGAAAAGGCCACAATGATCAGAAGGTGAAGAGGAGGTTGGCCAAGTTCACCCCACCCAGGACAGGTCTCGCCTCAGGCCAGCTCTTTGTGTGGGGATGAGGAGAACTCCAGGCCCGAGTCCTGTCACATCTTAATCTCTTTTCCTGATTTCAGGCTAGGATGAAGCAGGTTGAGCCAGGTCCCTGTAGCAGCTTCTCCTCAGGGCCAGTCTTGGAGAACATTGTCCGGGACCCTGAGAGCATCAAAGAACTCAAGCCAGAACCACGGGGCACAGAGGTCAGAGATGGGAGCCATCTAAGAATGGAGAACGTAGAATGTCTGAGCTCAGAGATGTTAGAACACAGATGATGGATGGAGCGTCAGAGATGGAACAGCCTTAGAGTGGAGACTTAGAACATCGAACCTGGGCTATAAGTGCTTAGATGGTCCTCAGAACACTCAACAGGGAAAGCTGGAGCTCAGGGGAAGCTTAGAACACAGAACCTAGAATGTCTGAGGTGGGAGGAAGTTAGAATACAGACTTGGAAGGGGACTTAGAACACAGAACTTGGGTTGCTAGAACTGAGATGACCCTTAGAACCCTAAACAGGAAAAGTCAGATCTGGGAGGAGCATTAGAACACAGACCCCAGAATGTCAGAGGTGGGAAGGAGCTCCCAACACAGCCTGTTCAGGCTTGGAGGAGGCTTAGAAACCATCTAGTCCCTCCTGATTTGAAGGAGGAGTAAACTGAGGTCCACATTGGAGTAAGAGTTTGCCCAAGATCTCCAAGGGCATCTGGAGCAGCTGTTGTGATTTCTAACTTGCCCAGAGACGTTTTAGGGCCGAGTTTGTCAGAGAGGCCCATGGGCCCAAGATGAGAGCCTGAGCTCCATCTGCCTTCCCACCTCCCATTCTATCCCTACTGTGGGCAGAGCTTTCCTTCGCATGGGTCCAACACAGAGAAGCCACCATGATGGTCACATATGTTTGTCCCCCTGAGCTCTCCTCCCCTCCCAGGGTGACCTGGCCTCCCTGCCTGTGCCCCGAGGCAGGCACCACCCACACTAATCCTCCTGGGGGCTCTCAGTGACTCCTCCCTGTCCTCTGGGGACTGTAGGCTCTGGCCTAAGCGCCCAGGAGAGGTGTGACCAGGACAGAGGACGGTGGTCTCATTTCTGGAAGCCCCACCCCCCTCTCCCAAAGCATTAGTTTTTCTTCTCACTGTCTCATCCCGCTGCCATCCTGTGGAACTGAGCTGCCGCCTACCGGACTGAGCTCTCCTTCCAGGTGAGCCCAGACTCCAGCACTCAGACCTTAATGAAACCATTAAATCCATCAGTAAGCTTCAAAGACTTAATTAGTATTAATTACTGGCTGCCAGCAGACCCTGCACCAAACCCTGGAAGGATTACAAAGAAGACAAAAGATGGTACCTGCCCTTGGGGACATTAAAGTTCCAGCTTGGAGGAGATGGGACAAACATAAGGTCGACATTCCTAGAGTTACCAAAGGACCATGGGACTGAGGGCCCAGTTCTCTACCCTGAAGGGAAATGATAGAGAAGGCTTTCCTCCTTGGATGGAAAGTTACTGCAGCTCAGGCCTCACCTCAAGCCAATTTAGGCCTGGAGCTCTAGCCATTGTGCCAGCTAATTGCTTCAGTTAGAATAACACAAGAATGGAGAGTTAGGAGTAAAGAGTCTTGTGTCCAGACAGTGGTGGGGGGTGGGGGGGGCACCCTGGATCATGGGAGGAGAGGTTATATCCAAGTGAGTTTGGAGGAGAGATCTCCTCAGCTCTCTAAGACCCAAACTCCTTGGGAGCCAGTTCCTCCCAGGCCCCCAGATCTTTTTCCACATCTTGGTTTTCAGATGATCTGGCCACATGCAACAGAGAAGGGCTGAATGGCCAGCCCAGGAGGGAAGGGAAACCACTGTGGAGGAGACCAGGTCTTAAGAAAGCCCCTCTGGCTTCCACACAAAGTAGATGTTGTCCAAGTCCGTCCAGCCCCTGCTCTGCTATATGGCACCAGTGAGTGTGGGTAGCAGTCTGGTGGCAGGGACGGCCGGAGGGATCATGGGGAGTGGGGGGGGGGGCTAGGGGAAGCACAGGCCGAGCCCTGGAGGCACCTCTGGACACGTTGCCACTCCTCTCAGACAGCCCTGGCCCCCAGAATAGCTCCTGGCTTCTGTTTCTGTTCACCAAATGAGCAGGTACAACGACGACCACGACATCAACCCACACAACACCACCAGCGCTGGGCTTGTTTGTTTCTGGAGCCAGATGCTGTTGGAGGCAGGAGAGGAAGATGAAGTCCTTGTGCCCGGAATGAGCAGCGTTCTTTGGGGTGCAGCTCCTCCCGCTGCATCAGCACCAGCCTCCCCCTAAAACTCCACAGGGAGCTCGTGGCTCGGCCCTGATACCCCCGCCACCGTAGCACACCTGGCTCCCCCTCCTTGTGCCACCCCAGCACAAGCGCAGAGATCAAGGCCTCTTTCCCAAGCTGTCCCTACATCTCCTGTCACACACCAACTCTCAGGGATCCCTTCCAGTCTTTCTGATTGGTTCCCAAATGAGTCTTGGCTCCCTGCAGCCCTTATTCTGGCCCCCTCCTGTGCTAGTGCACACTTGTCGAATGTGCAGACCCAGACGTGAGGGAAGAACCCTCCTGTGCAGATGCTGGGCACCAGCTGCCTTGGCTTCCTTTTGGAGAAAGCAGGAATATTCTGGGAGACCTTCTAGGAAAGACATGGCAGGGGTGGGGGGACTCCCAGGGGAGAGGGGGCAGAGGGAGAATTCATCCGGGGCCAGGGAAGGGGGGGGCCTGAGAGGACCGTTCATCGGCCACAGAATGTGAGGGAGGGGGCATCCCTGGAGGAGTCCAGCCCTTCCTGCACTGAAGGAAGCCTCATTTGGGGCCAGGGATTCCTTGGCCCCCATCTTACTCCAGGGAACACCAGTCAGGCTCCAGTCAGAGAGGAGAGCTACCAGCTGAGTGGCCTCTGGGGGAGGAGAGCTGAGAAGGTGGAGGAGGGGAAGTCAGTGTTGGGGTGGCAGCCATAAGGACTCTGGACAGGTGAGGAGATAGGAGACCCAGGCAGCTGGGCCCAGGGATTGAGCTTGGGATATCTGGGTGGTATTAGTAAACCGACAGCTGGAGCAAGGGGGACCCTCAGGGAGGGGACAGATAGACCAGCAGCTGGGCACAGGTGGAGGGACACATGCAGCCGGGGGTGGGGCAGGAATGTGGCATCTGTGATGTGGATGACACAGAATCCTCTTGTACCATCCCCCATCCATGCCCTGCAGTCTTCTCTAGTGCTGGGGAACCCTGGAACCTGGGGCTGAGTCCCTAAAGAAAGGCTCACAGACATCCCAAGCCTGCATCAGCTCCAAAGTGTAAACCAAGGGAAGCCAACTGATGGCTACTAACAATCCTCATTGTGCCTGTGCTACCAGAACTTCTTTGGGAGCCTGCCATAGTGCTGGCACCCAGAGAGCTGCCATTTCTAAAGATGAATGATGCCAACTGCCTCTTTCATATTAGAAAGGTGACTCCTCAACCTGGGGTCTCTGTGGGGGAGGGGCTGTGAGGAAGATGCTGTCTGCCCTTGGTGGCTTGTCCAGAGACTTTGCCTGATGAAGGCTGTACAGGGAATCTGGGAGAGGGCCAGCACGAGGTGCTGAGAGTGGCTCATGGAGCTGCTGTGGCCTCACACCATACATGAGCTCTGGAGGAGAGGCCTTCCTTTGGTCCAAGCTGGAGGCTCCTGCCCTTTTATCCCATGCCTTCCAGACATCTGTCTCATGTTTAAGCATTGACTTGGTCCCAAGAGATAAAACCAAAAGCAAGTGGTGGAACTTGAGTGGGAGAGGGACTAACTGAGGCTCAAAGTCAGGAGAACCTTCCTGTCAGGGAGAGTCACCCTAAAGTGCTGTGGCCCTCCCTCTCTAGAGGTTCTTAAGCAGAGGAAGGATGCCCAGTGGTTGGGGATGCTGAATGCTAATTCAGGTGTGGACTGGCCCCTATTATCCCTTCTAACTCAGAGAATCAGGGCTGCTGTGACTTCACTGCCTTGTTCTAAGTTGGGGTAGAGAAGCCACATGTGACCCTCTAGGTCCTCAAGTGAAGCCCCTTGACTCAGTCGTGTGGCCTGGAGTCCACAGTTTCCCCAACCCTGTTCTAAGCTTTTGGGGCCTTCCTCTTAGTGGTTGTGCCCTGGGGAGGGTCCCATGGCCGTCTTACATCAAACCCTATGGGGCTTCTAGCCAGGAGGCCAGAGTTCTCCTATAAAAGAAATGGTGAGAACCAAGCTGTGTGCATACATCATTCCTGGGTCTCAGGTTCTCTAGTGTCCCCAAGGTCAGCAGGGCTCTGGTCACCAGTGGCTCTTTGGTTCTGGTGCAGGCACTGCATGTGAGGGCTGGCCATGGAAGCCAGGGCTGCAGGCCCCAAGCAGGCCTCCCCTCCCTATCCTGAAGTGGGCCTGTCCCGCTGGCCGTAACAGCCTTTGAGGTGGATACACAGTATATCCTTTTCAGTTGGCCCCTGCTGGGGCTCCTAGAATCAGTCAGGTCCTGTACCCCATCCCCACGGACACATACCAACATCCTGGAGCCTGCTGGGTGGGGTACAATCTGGCCCCTCAGAAACTGGCGAAAACAATGGAATATGTTTCTGCAGCCACTGCCATGGCTCCTATCCCAGGGAGCGAGGGCCATCTGACGGCAACCACAAATATGCTGGAATTTGGTGGAGCTAGCAAAGCCTGCTCATGTCAAAGACAAATGAGCTGAAGTCAATAAAATACTTATACCATTAACCCTTGGAATGCGTGGGAGCAGGGGCCTGAGGAGTTGGGAGGAAGGCAGAGATGGAATGTAGATCTCCTCCCAAGGAATGACCATGGAGGACCCCCTGCCTCTTAATGATCTCCATGGGAGGCCTAGTCAGACTCACCAACTCTCCTGGTCCATCCCAAGGGCTCAAGTGTGGGAGAAGACCTTGGAAGCAGATAAGCAGCTGAGCAGCAGAGGAAGGCTCTGGCCTAACCTTTAGGAGGAAGACACCTTTAGGGTACTCTCCTTACCTGGAGGTCATCCTGGGATCTGGTAATGGTACACAGCCTCCTGCTTCAGGTAGCCCTGAATCTGGGTCCCAGGAGACCTTCACAGGAAAGGTGGTGGGGGGGTGCAGGAAGTCATGGGGCTGCAACTAGTCTAACCTGAATAGGCTAACTCAAATCGTGTGGCAAAAATATTGGTAGCAACAATATTTCAATGTTCATCCCATGGTAGTAATGACAGCAATGATGACCTTGCCACCAGAAATCACAGAAGGTCTCTTCTCAAGACCTCTGGATTATTGTAGTTGATGCAGCAAGTGATCCAAGCTGCAAAGTCACCCTCACAGAATGCTTAGAAAGATACAGTCAAGTGTCTGGACCAGAATCACCCACCAGAAGCTCCTTGTTCTTCATGAATCAACAGGTGACAAATTACCCTACTTCAAATTCAGATGCCAAAATCTCCATGAGAATTAAACCATTAACCCATCCTGAGACTGAGGCATCACTACAGACCAAGCTGTTGCCCACAACCAGCCAGATAGAACAGTGATTCAGAAACACCATTTTAATAGATGTAGTTGTGCCAAAATATTTACAATTTCTAAACCAAGGGTGACCCAAAAATGTAGAGATCGGGCAGAAGGACCCCAAGCCACAAAAGAGAAGGATGAAGAACATATTCATACCATAGTCATACTTTAGGGTCATCTCAAAGAGGTTTCCTGGGAGCCTTCGGAAGGTGAGCCCATTTCCAGACTTGGAATCAATCATAAAAGCTATTATTGCTATCAAGTGTGCAGTAGTCCACAGGATATTAAATATGAAAGAAAAATAGTAAGATGGTGCCTTGTCCTCTGACCATTTTTTTAAATCTGAACTCCTTCAAACAAGGTAAGAGGGTCAGGATAACAGAAGTGATAACTATGCCCTTGGCCAAGTCCTCAGCTTTGTTTACAGAAAGAGAGCTCCTCACGACAGTGCTATAAGAGAAGGTTCTGGCCACTAGAAATCATGAGGGAGCACACCCTTAAGGATCCTGGACTAGCAGACGGAGCCAGTTTGATGGAAAATGGGAGAAACAGATCCCATATGTATTCCACAACAATGAAATGCAAGGCAAGGATAATGTTGATGTCTCAAGTGATTTTGAAAGGGAGATGTGCATCTGGAGAATGGCATTTCCAATAGCTCTTTTTGAGTTGGATGCCATGAACCAGGAGACCAGCTGAACTCAAATAAATTTCAAAAGTTAATTATCTACTACACAATCATTTTCCCTCAACATTTAACTGAGACAAAAGAGACAAAAGATTTTAGGACCTGGTCACAGAAGGATGTGTAGCAGCCATGGTCAAGAGAAAGACTATAGGAAGAAAGTCAGATTATTAAGAAATGTTCTTAAAATAAAGGATCAAATACCACCATGGAGAAAGTAGCTCAGGAAAACCATGGAATCCCTACAGAAAGCCCAGTTGGAAGGACACATCCAATATCTACCAGTCTGGGCAGTAGACACAGTGGGCATCTTGAACACCATATTATTCAACAAAAGGCAATGAGAAAGAACAGGTTTCTGATTCCTTTAAACAACAATGAAAAGTAAAAGCCAAAGGGTTAAGGCAATATTAAGAGTCAAAGCAAGGAACAGAATAAATGATTCAGTGTAAAAAAAAACCTAAAGCAAAGAAATGAGAGGAGGATCACCAACGAAGGATGCAGAAAGTCTCTGGTTATCTCTTATGGTCACAAGGGTTTGACTTAACATGTGTGGTTCAGTTGGATCCCCTGTGAAACAGAGAGAAAGGATGTATCCCACTGGTATAATGAAGGACAAAATGGTTACACCAAGGCTGAGAACCAAAGAGCAACGGCTCCAGAAGAGAGCCATCAAGGTTAGTGCAGATATCTGGCAGGTGCATGAGTTCTACCATCAAAGCCCTTCCTAGTTCCACTCCTCAGGAGAGCCTGACACCATCTTTCTTAAAAGAAGGGCTCATCTATGATTATAGGGACTTTGATCTAAATCAGAAAGGGACTTCTGAGACCACCTAGTTCAACCTTTCCCCTCATTTTACAGATGAGGAAATGGAGGCTCGATGACTTCCTCAAAGTCATAAGTGGTCAAATACTTATTAGAAAAAGACGAGAACACCATGACCCTCTAACCATAAGCAAATTAAATTTATATACTTTATGCAAAACATTCAAAATTATATTACTCAAAAGAAAATCTATTATGCCTGGAAGAAAGCAATATATTGGTGGGGGAGCCAGGAACGTACCCCCATATGCAGCTCATTGTTGATTTCACCATGGTTAAACCAACCTTCCCAAAATACTGCAATATTTGCAGCGATTGGCTTTCTTGATTGTTGTCATTCTGGACTTAGCTTCATGCTCATGGGATAGTCATGGATGGCAAACATGTAAAACATGCAGAATGTAATATCTAATGTCCACGTCAACCAGAACAATCACATCAAGAACAAAGAACATGCAGACATGATCTCAATGGATCTCAATTCCACTGTCATTGCTCCTGAACAGAACTGAGCATGGCTGGTAAGTCACTGAGGAGGTCATACCATACTCAAGTATGTGCAGATGTAACGTTGATGTGCATATGTGGTATCAAGTTATAAATCACTACTTCATCTCATGGACACTCCTCCACTGACATCAAAATATCATTTGAGCTGGAGAAATGTAATATTGCTAACGTGCTCCAAGAAAGAATTGAAATGAGCAATTTTGAGCCTGAATCTGGACCTCAAATTGAGACAATGGATGAAAGTGATACCAATGGTTTGCTTTTCTATAGGTAAGACACATGAAAATATCCTTCAAGGAGAAAACTGAGGCTGTAGACTGCCTTGAGCCAGAGGGATTAGCTGTGTTCTGTTCATTCCCAGATGGGGCCATGACTGGGAGTTGCAAAGAGGCAAGTGGAGGCTCAAGGCCAGTAGAGTTCTTGGCAATGGTTGCCAGCTATGATGGGAGTAGGCTGCCTTGGGAGGGTGGGTTGCCCCATGTCTTGGTTCTTTAGCCAAAGACTAGGGGACCATTTGTTGGATACTTTGGCTCTGCCACAGGCTGGTCCAACCCGCAAGCTACCTTCTGGCTCAGAGATTTCTGTGAAGAAATCCGTGAAGAAAAAGCCAAAAACAAGAGGGAGGGGTGGTGGACAGCTAGGTGGAGAATTCAAGCAGTGCCCAAAGAAATCATGGGGCCATTTAGTCAGTAGTACTCAGTCTGACTCTTGGGGCCAAATGGAATTAGGAGCAGAGTTAGAGGTGCTGGCCAGAGGGCCCTTGGACCAGTGGGTCACAGATGGGGTTCACTGTTTCACAAAAAGAAAACCAAAGCATTTTCTTAGCTGGGAGATTGCAGTCCAGAGGCTGGAGGCTAATGAGGTCCTCTGATAGCGCACCAATCCAGAACTGGCAGCCCTGTCTCCTGCATTTCCTGTTGTGCGTCATTATCTCCTTAATTGGAAAGTTGTCGAGAAAAACCTTTCATTCCCACCACACCCAGTTTCCAAGTTAATGCACCAGAGCATTACAGATTGGGATAGCAGCAGGAATGTCCTCTGTGGGTTCAAGGCGTGAGAATCTGTGGCTTCCTCCAGCTGTGTGAAGGGCGGCCCTTTCCAGGCTCACTGGACTTTGGATGGCAGGAAACACACACACACACATAAACACATACACGTCCTGTGCCTGATGCCACTCAAGCTTAAATTAACCCATGAACAGTTTGAATTCGGGGCTTCTGTCTGCAGAGGCTGAATTCTGTTCTCTGTATCTCTTTGGGAAGCAAAGCCGAGAGTCCAAGATTTCCTTTCCCTGTCCAGCCCCTGACAGGTGGGCTGTGAGTCAGCAGCAATTGAATCCCATCACAATGGCAGCTATTGTGTTCAAAACGTAGCCCCACCTGGAGAAAGCCTTGCTGTCTCGAGTTCAGTGCTCATAGCTTTCCTGTGGGGCTGGAGGGGTTTCTGGGGAGTGACTGTGAGAACTTAGCAGGCTAAAAGGAGGTCTGGAAGCGGGGGGACATCCTTTAAGACATGGACCTCTTCATGGTGGGAGCCTCATTATTGACAAGCACCAAAGCCAGCCCTAATAACCCTAAGACACAAAGCTAGAGTGAGCTAAGTGCCTCAGGCTGACAGTGGTCTCTGTGGCTAGCAGTCACCTCACGAATGTTTCCAGCCCTGGAGCATCACTAAAAAAAGGAAACAGGTTCCTGTGTCCTCAAGAGAGCCAGGGGACAGAGAGAGGGAGGAAGAGCTACAGCCAGGACAAGAGACTAAGTCTGTGAAGTCTCACCTTGGTAAGGTACATAAGAGGTGAGTGATACACTGGAGAGATGGGCAGCTCAGTACCTGGAGTCAGGAAGACCCAAGTTCAAATTCCTCCTCAGGTACTTATGAGCTGTGCATCCCTTGATAAATCATTTAACCACTGCTTGCCTCAGTTTCCTCATCTGCAAAACGAAGATAGTGATAGCATCTCCCTTGTTGTAAGGATCCATTGAGGTCCTAATTGCTTAGCATGGTACCTGGCACGTAGGAAACTCTGTATCAATGTGAGCTAGCTAGCTGTCCAGAGTTGGGAGGGTCCCTAGAAGTCATGGAGTCCCATCCTGTTCCAGTACAAAAACATCTTCCACACCATCCCAGACATATTGCCACAGCCCCACAGTCCCTTTCCATGACTGAACAGCTCCAAAGGGCACTAGACTCTTATCCAGATGGGCCTCCCTGGCTCCTCTGCAGCTTCTCCCCTGATTCTCCTTTTTCATCTCTGGATCTAGGATCTGGGGTCCTATCTCCTGTCTCCTCATTATCTCAGCTGCTCTCTTCTGGACGTGGCCAACTTGCCCATGTTTTTCCTAAAATGGACGCAGTGACCCCACTAGTCTGAACAGGTCAGGGCTCCCAATAAAGATGGAGAGGACTGAGTGGAGTCAAGTTGGGGGCTCTGGGTCCCCTCTAGCTCCAGGGCCGCAGGCCAGAGGCTGAGCCATATGATTTCCCAAAAGTTTGGTGGGAGGGACCCATCCTCCATTCCTATCTCTCCTAGGAGACATCTTTCCTGAGTCCACAGTCATTCCTGACAGAGCAATGGGTCTTGTCTAAGATGCAGAAGGGGACATACATTTTTGAACCTCTCCAGTGGGGAAATTTTTTTTCTTTTTCAAATGGAGGAAGGAAAGATGGAGGGAGAGAAAAATAGATGTTAATTGAAAAAATGTAGAAATGGGAATTATTAGGAAGGAAACAAGCATGTATGAAGCACTTTATGTGTGCACTAAACTAAATACTGGGGTACAGACCAAAATATAGTCAGTCATTCATGCACACCTCTGCATGCACACCACCTCCTCCAGTAGAGTGTAAGTCCCTGAGAGAACGGACTGTTTTTGATTTGATGTTCCTATTCTTGGTGCCAATCACAGAGCCTGGCACAGAGTGGGCACTTAAGAGATGCTTATTTCCCATAAGCTTCTTGTGGGCTGGAGCCATGCTAAACACAGTGTTACATCATCATTGCCCAACACAGTGCCTGGCAAGTCCTCCGTCCCCTCAAAACTTTCCTTCTCCTGCCGCCTCCTCCAGGAAATCCCTCTTGCTGCCCCTAGATGCCCCAGTAGTTCCTCTCTCCAAACTCCCTTGAATTCATCTAGTGTGTATCCTCTGGATATGGCATCTCCTCCACTAGGAGGTAAGCTCCCTGGGGGCAGCAATGGCCTGAACTTTCTGTGGGTGTCCCCAACCCAAGGATAGTGCCTGAGGCAGAGAAGGCCCTTGATAAATGCCCACTGCTTGATCAACTCATTCTTTTTGATTAATCAGCATATTCTTGACTTGCTTTAGATTGGATGGAAGATACCTCTTCCTTCACCTTCCCCACACTCATTCTGAGGTGCCTGTGCACTGTCTTTCCAGGTTCATACCAGGTCCCCACTATCAGTGAATATCCCCCAGCACACACCATTCAGCATGGCTCTCAGTGACTTTCAGGAATGGAGGAGAAAGGCCAGAGAACTGAGACACACTCTGACATCTATTCCTGAGCCCTCTCCTGTGAACATTGATCTCTACCAGTGAGGAGAGAGTCACGTATCCATGGACTTTGGGGATCAGGTGAGGCACTTCTCTGTCTATCCATCTGTCCATCCATCCCATAGACTGCCTGTCATACCAATATCTTCAGGAGTTATCCATCAATCTACCCTGCTGTCCCTCTGTCCTGGAGCCTTCCCTAGTGGGTACTGGTCCCTCAGCCCTACCTCGGGGCACACTGAGCCTAGCCTCCCCACTCCCCAGGACATGGGTCTCTGCAGCACCAGAATATCTGGGTGGAAGGGGAAAGATGTGGCTGAGGCAATCCGGATGGTCCATCAGCACCATGCTGAATGATAGGATGCAGCCAAGCATCTGGAGGTTTGGCACTGTCTAGAGAGAGCATCTGGGTGATCTGCTCAATTTTGCACCAGATGTGCTGGGTTCACGTATGGGCTGTTAGAGACTGGGTGATGTGGTCAGGAAGTTCATTCCCCCCAAGGTCAAATGTCTGATAATCAGCTCCTTGCACAGTCCCAGGTGGTGCTGTCCATCATGAGAAGTGAAGGATGAAGTAGGTCTCCGGACAGAGGCCCATCCCAAATGTGCCCCCTGGACTGTTCTTGGGCAAATGGGCTGCTGTGGGCTCAGAGTCCTCATCTCAGGCACGGTTCTGTACCCCCCCTTCCTCAGCCCCCACCTAGTTCCTTCATTCTGGGATGAAGCTGTAGAATTCTATCACGGAAGTTTGCCTGGCCCCAGTGCCCCTGCTTCTGTCAGACAACACCAGTCTAATCAGGACAGTGTATGATTGTCCTCCACCTAGAAGGTGACTGAAACATCCCCATTAGGACTGCTGGCAACCCAGAGGGTAAGAACAGGCCCCCAGTAAAACCTGGAGCCGTCAGTCAGCTCTCGTTGACCTACTAGAATGAAGATACGAGACCTTCCCACCTCCCGGAGGCTTCAGGGAAAGGTCTCATGCAGAGACTCTGAGTCATTTCTAGCATCGGGTCAGCATCTTTAACAGACACATACGATTGTCTAAGTCACTGCTGTTGTTTAGGAGCCAAAGTTAGGGGGGTGGGGGGGGGCATGGCCTCAGACTACACAAAATGAACTCTTTCTGGTGACCATGAGTGGGGTTTGATAATCAGAGCTGCCCAGAGGAGCAGGGAAAGGTGGCAAACACCATACAGGTGTGAGTGTGTGTGTGTGGGTGTGTGTGTGGGTGTGTGTGTGTGTGTGTGTGTGTGTGTGTGTGTGTGTGTGTACACACATGCCCATTTGTGTCCAATTGGGAGAAGGGGAGCAGGATACACACATAGAGAGAGACAAGGAGGGAGAGAGGAAAGACACAGAAAAGAACATGGAGTGAGAGGAGGACAGAGGGAGGGAAGAAAGGGAGAGAACCAAGGGGAAGATGTTGCAGATGCAGGGAGAGAAGGAGGCAGCAGGGAGGCCGAGGTGGAGGTTGAGGGTGAGGGCCTGCTCCCAGACTCAACCTGGCCCCAGGGGTCTGCAGACCCCATGCCCTCCCTTCTGCCCCGAGGCCTCCACACATGAGCCTACCAACCACCAGCCTTTGAGTCATCCCCCATTTTAACTGATTTGGGCAAAGAGACTCCATTCAAACCCTCCAGTCATTTATTTTGTCAGAAAGGGGGAAAGCCCAGAGCAGCCTAAAGGGATCCAGGATGAGATTTATGAGCACAACAAAAGCACACTTTTTTCAAGCAGGACTGTTTGTGTGGTTACTGCCCGACAGCACCTTGGCCTTGGGCCCAGAGGGAGAAGGGCCAGAGAGTTGTAGCCTGAGCCTCCCCCTCGGCTGCCTGGGCCTCTGTCTGTGCCTCGTCTCTGCCTCTGTCCCTTTCTCTCCTTTCCTCCTTCTCTCTGCCTGCCTTCCTCCCTCCCTCCTTCTTTCTTTCCTTCTCTCCCTCTCCCTTCCTTCCTTCCTTCCTTCCTTCCTTCCTTCCTTCCTTCCTTCCTTCCCTCCTTCCTTTCTCTGTCTTTTCCTTCCTCTCTTCCTGTCTCTGTCCCTGTTTCTTTCCCCAATCCCCTTCCCTTTCTTTCCCTCTCTGTCCCCCATCTCCTCATCTTCTCTTTCCTCTCCTTCTCCCCATCTCTCTGGTTCCCTTGCTCTCTTTCCTTCTCTGATGTGCGCTCTGTGTTCTTCCAGCTCAGGGCATTAAATCATGGGGGAGGCGGATTCATAGAGGGCTGGCGCCCCAGGCTCCTTTGTGCTTGTCAGTCCTGCAGGGTAACAGACCTTTTCTTCTAGGATTGGGGCTGCTTCCTGCCCCAGCTCGGGTCTGTCAGACTCATGACATACTTTGCCCCAGCTCCATTATCATAATTAATCTGCATTTCTTTCCCCAAGAGAATAATTAGCGAAGTCCAAACAGTTTAAGTCAGCAATATAAAAATTCTCCTGCTTAATCATTCCATCTAGTTTCTTGGGTGACAAGGACCTGCTAGTGCCTCCCTGGCAGCCCGGCAGCCCAAAGGGTCCTTCTGGGGTCTGTCCTAACATTCTTCAGCAGGACCCAGGAGAATGACAGGGGGCGGCGTGGTCCCAGAAGTGGGCAAGCGAGCTCGGAGAAAGCAGCGATGGATTCCCATGCACTTTGTCCAGGGGACGTACCACAGGACAGCCCACGAACGCTGCTGCAGAGAGTGCCGCCATCAGGGGCATGCTGGTTGAGAGCCATGAAAGGTAGGCAAGGCCTAGCTTCATCACGACCTCACTTTGTGATGCTGGGTCACTTCCCCCTCTCCCCTGTCCCCATGACTGCAGTTTCCTCACCTGAAGGAGGATTTTTCTGGGCTTGCTCTCCCAATGGCTGCCTTGCATTCTGTGCCCATGGGCACAGGGGATGAGAGGCCCACAAGAGAGAGTCAGCCAACACATGGCTATGAGGGTCGATGTGCCCAGGACACAGAACTCACTAAGGTAGACACTGTGGAAGTGGTCATTGCTGGAGCCAGAGAAGAGCCCAGCATGGAAAGCTTCCTTACAGAGGAGGACAGAGGGGAGCAGGGAAGAACCAGAGAACCGAGAGGGCCCAGTTGAGGCAGGGAGAGCAAAGGACAGGGCAGAGGGAAATACCAGCAAAGACAAGTTGATGCTTACCCATGAGGGTCTGGGCCATCACATACCTTAGTAGCTGATACACAGAGACAGAGACAGAGAGAAGGACAGAGAGACAAAGAGACAGAGAGATAGAAACAGAGAGAGAGGGAAAAAGACACCGAGAAACAGACTTATAGCTGAAGCAACAGACAGATTCAGAAGACCTTTCTCCTCATCCTATCCCTGCCTGAATGAACTCACTTCTGCTCTTTCCCTATTGAGGAAGGCTTGGACCCTCTGTCCACTGAGGTCTTGAGCTCTCTGCATCCAGGACTCCAGACCCTGGTGTGGGGGACTGCCAAGGAAGCAGATGGGGAAACCTGGCTCCTCTGACTGAGTCATGATGCTGGAGGGGAGACCAGGTTTGTGGATAGGAGATGATTTAGGTTGTGCACAATTCCAAAGTTCCTTCTTTCCTCCAGAAGGAATTGTTTCATGCTTTGTACTGGTAGCCTGAACATCAAACACAGTTCCTGACCCTCTGGAGGGGCTTCCTAATTACTTATTGATGGATTGATAGAGGATAGGGCATGGCCAATAAGGGTCTGAGGTGTTCTTGGATCACAGTTGGTGGGCACAGCACTGGACAGCAGCAGTTGGAGGGGAGACAGAGACAGCACAGGGGGCACATGCCGGCCGCAATTACTCTGTTCAAAGAAGGAGGAGTCTACCATGAGCTCCCTAGGATGGGGGGGCCTTGGGTTGTATGCCCAGCTGGCATGCAAAGGCTCACAGTTCTAGAAAGCATGTTAAGGGTCATCTAATCCAAGCCCTGAATTTTACAGAAAGGGAAACTGAGACAGAGAGGAGCAGTATGTAACTGATGGCAGAACATGATTTGAACTCAAAGCCTCCCCCTCTGATCCACAAGATCTTTTTTTCCCTGCCAGGCTCCAAGGCACTTCCCTACCTTTCTTCGACCCTCACCTGCCTATCTCAGGAGGAAGGCAGGGCAGGGGGCCAGAGACAGGGACTTGGCCCAGGTTGTCTCTGTCCTTTCTGATAAGATGTGCTGCTGATGCGCAATAGTGGGCAGGGTGGGCCAGAGCTGTGGTGAGTTGGCTCACCTGACCAGAGCTGCCACCCAGATGTGTGTGGGAGGGCCAGGCCTTGGCTCTCCGACCCTCTGAGTGACTCGGGCCAGCTTCTCTTTCCAACATCCCAACAATCCTAGGTTGAGGCTCTCTGGGGAGAGGACCCACTATCTCTCCCCAAGGTCTACCCAGCAGCTCTTTCCAGTGGGGGATGGACTGAGCAGCTTGGGGCTCTCTCCCTCTCTGGGCTATTCCTGCTCAAGTCCTACCCCTGCCTGAATGAACTCACTTCTGCTCTTTCCCTGTTGAGGAGAGACTGAGCTCTGGACTCTTCTGGGCCCTCTGTGCATCCTGTCAGCATCACAGGGAGAGAGGGAGCCAACTCCAGACTTGGAACTATGCAAGAAGGAGACAGAGAAGGTGTCAAGACCCAAACCTTGGCAAAAGTCAAGCCACCAGGAAACAGATCCCAAACCCTGAAACTACTGTAGAAGGAAGGGCCTAGTCTTAGCCCCCACATCCAAGACTAAGCAGAGCCTATTCATGCAATCCAAGAATGTGGAAGGGAACAGAGTCTGATCCAAGTGCAAAACCCCAGACCGGAAACTGAGCAAACAGAAGAAATACTACAGCCTGAGAGAAGCCCCGGAAGCAGGCCCAGAACCCAGAACAAGAGGATCACTACAACAATCCCAAATACAGCCTCAGACAAAAGAAAATTCAAGCCCCGGGGACAAGAAGAAGATCTGGAGGAAATAATGTAATGTTAAAGGAAACAGAAATTTGGGAGGAAGGACAGATACAATGAAGAGCCCTGAAACTTAGAATGGGCCAAACAGAGAGTAACAACTCCAAACAGTAACCATTCAAGCAAAGTTAGAAGGAATCCAGAGCCAAAAACAAAATAAAATTAAACTAAATTAATTTTTTAGAACCCTATCCTATCTACTTCTAGAGAAAAGTGATTGACTCGGTGCAGAGTGAAGCATTTTTTTTTGGATGTGGCCAATGTAGAAATTTATTTTGCTTGACTATCTAAACACACCTGCAACAGGTTTTCTTTTTCTTGTTTTTTCAATAGGTGGAGAAGGGTAAGGAAGGAGAGGAGAGAATTCACAAATGAAAGCAAAGGAGAGTTGAATTAAAACAAAGTCAAAAGCCTCAGAGGAAAAAAACGTCAAAAGAAAATGTAAGGTAGTCCCTGATCTGATGAGATCATCATTGGACTACCTAAAAATATGATCAAAAAAATTTTAAAAGGTCTTATTTCAAAAAGTCATAAATGAAAGCTGCCCAGATCTATTAGAACTAGAATGAAAAGTGAATGTAGACTGAATCCACAGATCACCACTTAAATATATCCCCAAATGAAAATTCCTGTAAACATCATAACAAAATTCCAGAGCTTTCAGGTTAAAAATAAATCACAAGT
Source organism: Potorous gilbertii (assembly GCA_028658325.1). NCBI lineage: Eukaryota > Metazoa > Chordata > Mammalia > Diprotodontia > Potoroidae > Potorous > Potorous gilbertii. The sequence continues at coordinate 33,579 of JAQQSK010002566.1, read as the reverse complement.
AGACAAAAAGGAAGAGTTTAAATGCCAAATAGCCTAAGTCAGGATCACATATGACTTTGCAACTGTAACAATAAAGGAGAAGAGAGTTTGTTATACAATATTCCAAATGGCAAATGATAAAGTCATACAAGATCAGGCAAAAGTAAATCTAATCCATGCCTTTAATGACATAGGAGACTTCCAAGAATTCCTGATGAAAGGGCTAGAACTGAGGAAAAATTTTGAAAGGTAAACACCCAAATGAAGAGAGATACAGAAAGGTAGATATATTCTATCAATTGGAAGGGGTTGTATGAGAATGAGAAATCACTCACACTCTATTGAGAGAAGAATGTGTTTTCTCAGAACTCTAATGCTTTCAAGGCTCATAGAGAAAGTAAAGTAAGACAAGGAGAAGGCTTTGGGGTGGGTAGACTTGAGAAAAGACCACAGTTTTGATGGTCTTGAGAAAAGAAGGAAAGGAGAATATACTGGAAAGGAAAGGAGAAGGCAGGGGAGAGAACTTACTATCTCATGTACTAGAGCTACGGGCAATTAAGAGTATATAAACACAGAAAAGAGTCAGGGTCACAGGAATCCCACAAAAATGATTTTCATCTGAACTGGATAAAAGAGATTGAACATACTCACATACAAGGCAAGAGTCTTATGTACAAATACATGAAAGTCAATAGGGAAATAGATGGGTACTGGGGAAGTGGGGGATGGAGTCATTAAGAGGGAGGGTAAGTTAGGTGAGAGAGTGGTAATATGCAAAACCAAGTTTAGTTTTGGATAGTGGAGCATGATGGGAGGATTAAATTGGGGAAAAAAGAAAGAGCAAAAGCCTGTGGTCTAGGGTGGGGTGAGGAAAAGAGAAGAGGGTGAGCAGGGGGAAGCATATTGTTTCAATTATAGATCTCTAGTATTACACAAACTCTTCTTTTACTACCTTCATCAATGTAAAGATGGAATACAGCAAATGCAGCCCTCAGGAGAAATGCATATGTCCAAACACTTTCATCAACAAAGGAGAGAAATAACAAATTAATGAATTGGGTATCTACTTTTTTTTTTTAATAAAGAAGTAACAAATTAAAAAAAAAACTCTACTTAACATAAAAATTCTGTGAAACAAATACTAACAAAATAGAAATCTAAAATGTTACTGAATTGATAAATAAAACTAAGTTTTTTGAAGAAAAATAATAAAGAAAACAAGCAGTTAACTTGTCTGATTTTTTTAAAGAGGAAAACTAAACTAATAAAAATATAAAAGGAAAATTCCAGAAACTGTTTTGTCTAATTACATTCTCAAAACTTGATAACTTAGATGAAATGGAGAATATTTGCAAAAAACACACCCAGTTCGACAGAACCAAAAAATATTATTTAAATAATCCGATGTTAAAAATTCAAATAAACCCTATGATCAATTGAATTTATAAGTAAATTATTTCAAACATTGAAAGAATAAATAATTCCAGTATTACATAAACTTTTTGCAAAAATAGGAAAACAAAGTTTCCTTCTAAACTTTTTCGATGGTAGAAATAGGATATGAATCAGAGAGACAAAGCAGGAAAAAGAAAACTATAAACTACTATCCCTAATGAACACAAAAACAAAAAAAATTAAATAAATCTTACCAGAGTCTATAACAATATATTTGAAAGATTATACACCACAATCAATTTGTATTTATACCGGGCATTTAGGATTGATTAAACGTAATAGACAGCATTAATAACAAAAAAGTACATGATTATTCAGTAGATGTTAAAAATAAAAATCTTTGGAAAAGTCTATGTATTTTTGTAAAAAAACATTAGGAAGCATAGGAATAAAATGTTTCTTTCCGTAGTATGGTAAGTAGCATTTGTTTAAAGCCAAGATTTAACATGATATTTAACAAAGAAAGCCTAGAAGTCTTTCCAATGTGATCAGAGATAAAACAAATATTTCCAGCACCATTACTATTATTTGACATAATCTTATAACAATAAGACAAGAAAAAAGAAAATTGAGGGAGCAAATATAGGAAAAGGGTAAATAAAATTGTCACTTTTTGCAGTCTATCTAGAGAACCCAAAAAGATGAACTAGAAAATTAACTGAAGTACCTTATAACCTCAGCCAAACTGCAAAATGTAAAAATAAACGCACACAGATCATCAGCATTTCTGTATATTACAAAACTCAGCAGGATGACGAAGAAAGAGAAATTCCATTCAAAATAACTATAGAATGTGTATAACATTTGGGAATCTATCTGCCAAGATACATATAGGAGATATGACTATAACTACAAAACCTTTAAATAAGGACTGATTTAAATTATAGCAGAATTATGAATTGCTCATGGGTAGGATGTACCAATTCAGTCAAATGGTAATTTTACTCTTATTCAATGTCAGACCAATTGATCTACCAACGGATTACTTTCTAGAGTTCTAATTAAATTCATCTGGAGGAAAAGAAGTTCAAGAATCTCAAGGAAAATAATGAGAAAAAGAGTAGATAATGGGGCTGGCAATGCCAGATCTCATACTATTATACAAAGCAAAAAAAAAAGTCTTCCTGACTCCATACCTGGCACTTTATCCACTGCACCACCCAGCTGCCCTTACACATAAGCACAAATTTCCATATGCACATTCACACTGACTCATACACATGTTCACAATACACTTACACAATTCACACATGTTCACATACTCTTACACACACACTCATTCACACACTAAACACTTACACCCTCAGGCTTGCAATGGGAGTGGGGGAAATGGGACCCAGTTGCTTTCCAAATTAGGATGGAAACTGGAAGGGGAAAGGCAGTGTGGGCAGCCCACTGTGGAACAGCACTTAGAAGCCCAGGAGGACAGCAGGCATAGATTAAGTACCTACTGTGTGCCAGGCCCTGGACTAAGCCCCAGGATACAAAAAAAAAAAGACAGAAATTGGCCCCAAGCTCAAGGACCAGGCCCTCACCACGTGAAGTCGGTGGCCTCACCAGGGTGCTTGGCTGAAACAGATGTGGGCATTTCAGGTGCATTCCCACAGCGTCTCTGCACAGAGCCCCTCTGTTCCCTCTGGCCTCAGGGAGGGAGCAGGGGAGGCTCCCTTTCTTCATGTGGTTTCATTTGGGCCCAATGATCCCTTCTCAGATCTGCAGTGTGCTTTCTAGCATGAGTCCAGGGGATGTGGTCTGAGGCAGGGGGCTGGGGCCAGTACCGATCAGGGAGTCCTCCTGCTCCTGAATCCATCCATTATTTCTACCTGCCTCAAGTACCTCCCAAACCCTCCCCATAATCTAAGGTGCCGGGAGGGGGCCACCAGGAAGGGATGGCCTGAGGGTCACTGGATGTAGTAGCTTCTTGTGGGTGGACAGGCAGGCAGAAGCTGGGGGGAGGCAGAGAAGGACACAGCAGGGAGTTGGATGAATATTCATGAAGCACCTGGGCATCCTTTCCTTGGGTAAGTATTTGCTTGCCTGACCTCACAGGACCCCAGGGCCATGCCAAGCCAGGCGGCCTTGGCTTGCCAGGGAGAAGGAAATGGGATTGGACAGCCTCAGAGGAAGCTGGGGCTGAGTCTGTGGAGCCAAGGCCAGCACTGATCAGTCGGTAGCTTTGTCTGCGGGGGCTCTGGCTTTCTCTTGATTGAAATGACAGTTCTACCCTCTCCCCTCACTCCCCTCCCCCCAGCCCCGTGGGCCCCACCTGCCTCGTCTCAGGGTGGCCCTCTTAGCGCCCTGGGGTCTCTCCATGGGGACAAGACAACTTGCAGCTCCCCTTGTGTTGGATTTCTCTGATGCTGTGCCCATTTTACAGATGGAAAAGTACCTTGCTGCAGGTTACATGTCTGGGAAGCCTAGAGACTGGAACTCAGCGCTTTTCTTATTCCTTGGTCCTGAGTATGCCCTGGAAATGCTTTTAGGTCAGTGAGAAGTTACAAGTGGGTTCCAATCCTGGTTCAGTATTTATCCCTGTGACCTGGGGTAAGTTATTTTCCTTCTCTGAGACTCAGTTTCCATCTGTAAAATCCTGGCACCCCTCACCCTAATTTGTCAGCCTTCCAGGGTTGGAGTAAGAGGCTCCTTAACTGGGGACCAGGGCAGGGGGCAACTGCTAGGAGGCAATAAGAGAGTGAGGAGCTGGGGGCCAGGTCACAGGAGGACCCCACTCAGCTCACTTCCATGAACCCACACTCTCACATACAATACATATGTGCTCCCCTACTTGCTCAGACATGGGCATACAACACACTCAGCCTTACACACTTCTTATACTCTCTCCTGATTTCACTTCCTCTACCACTCAGTGTCCATCAGTGAAGTATTAATGGGCTCCACATTGGAAATAGATTGACAGAGACCCCACTGCCTGCAATGAGCCAACCCAGCCACAGGGGACCCCTTGAAGGGAGAGAAGAACTCCTAGTGCCAGGGTTCCTGGCATGCTTAAGGTCAGCATGGTGTCTCCATGTGTAGACATCCATTGACTTTGTATTTTAAGTTTAGGGACTGAGAGTAGGCAAAGAAAAGAGGCTGCCTCCTGCTTGAGGGATTTTGGGGGTCACTTCTGTCCTTGCTGGAAAGGCCAGCATCCTTTTGATAAAACAAAGTGATGTCACAGATGTGATGGGTGGGATGAGGGGGGTGGGAAATGGCTGAAGACCCATCTGACCCTGTTCCAATTGGTCTTAGGATTGCCATGGAATCCTGAGAGAGGAGGAGGAGGAGGCTTCCTCAGAGGGAGCACACAGTAGGACCACTGAATGAAGACCTGGGTTCAGGACTTGCCTCTCACCCTGACCTGCTGTGTGAGCCTGCAGCAGTCATTTAACCTCTCAGGACCCTATAAGCTGCTGCAAAGACAGTCACAGGCCCAGACCAGGACCTGGCCCTTTCTGCTCAACAATTTCATATTTTGTTTTTCTCAGACCTTGAGGACCCTTCTCTCCTGGCGCTTTTGGGTGCATGGTCTTTGATCACTTCCACCAAGGTCTGCCACAGAGGTCACGTTGGTCATTGTTAACAGATATGACTTCTTGACTGATCCCTGCAAGTTGAAAGCACCTGCTCAAGTCTTGTAATGATTGAATGTATATAATCCTCCCCACCCCCTCTCCAACTCTGAACTGAACCTAAGCAGGGTTTAAAACAGAGCTGGGCAGAGCTTTCTCCACACTCACAAATTCTAATAATAAAGAACATAATTTCTATCTCACTGACTTTGCTCCATCATTTCAATGGCAGGACGTCTGCCTGACCTTTCTGCCTAATCCAGGGGGTATCACTGTCTTTTGCTCTACTGTGCTGCCTTCCAGCAACCTCTGGTCTTCCCTTTCCCTGCCCCTTTGCATCCTCTGGTGGTCAGCTTATCACCAGCCAAGGTTCAGAGAGCTCATGTGCCACCTCATCTTGTCATACACCCAAGCTTTGGCCACCTCTATGTGGCTTAGGGGAGCCATGCCCTGGGAAGCTGGCAGTGCTGAGGCAGAGGCAGGGATAGAGACTGGAGAAGAACAAAGAGGGTGGAAGGAGAGAAAAAGGAAAAAAAGAGATGGATTTGTTTGGGAGAGATGACACCAAGGGCCAGAGAGATGAGCTCTTCATCTCCTTCTCTGTCTCTGTAGAAAAGACCATGAAAGCCCAAACACAGATTTCTGGAGCAACTTAAGACAGGCTACACAAAGAGCGCCATCCTCTCTCTTCATATGAGAGGACTTTCCTAAAGATACTGACTCTTGATGAGGAAATGGGAATGCTGGCCACTCGATACCTTCCTTCACAGTTGGGGAGTGTCATGTCTATTCCAAATTCACATGGAAAGAAAACACATCACTGAATGGCCATCATAGAAACACTGGGCACAGAGCCCATAGGTGGGGAATGGTTGAGGGCAGGGAGTTTTCAGACCCAAGATGACAGACAACACTAACAGCTCAGAGTAATAAAGGTTCCTATTGATTTGATCATGCTTGTGGTGAATGAATGCTGCTGTCTTCCCAGGAGTGAAGAAAGAGCAGCAATACATTTCCCTGGGATATCTCATCCATATAGTAACCCACCCAAACATCCACTCAGTCATCCATATTGATCTATCCATGCATCTGCCCATCCATATATCCATTTACCTACCCATCCATCCATCTATCCATTGATCCATCCATCCATCCACCCATTCACCCATTCATCTACCCACTCATCCATCCAGGCAAGATTGGGTTCAGATCTAACACCAAATGTGTGACCCTGGACAAGTCAACTAACCCTAAATCTGTATTTTAGGCAGCTCTCTAAGCTTATAAGTGATGGAAAAGGTGCAAATTTAGCATGAAGTATTTCCTCCTTCAGGAGTTCCTTATAGCAGTAAAATCACAGGGCAAGGTCTCATTCCTCCTGCTTGGGTTCCATGCTTTGGAAGTCCCAGCCAGCCTTAAGACTTTTAGATTCTATGAATGGGGCAGGCCTTACTGTAGTCAGGTTTGGACCCTGGGCTGCCTGATACTTTCTCCAACGACGACCAACTATATTGACATAGATGGCTTGCCCACCACATTGTCAGTTGACACTGCTCTGGGTAGCAGAACCAAGACCCCAAAGCATACTCAAAGACTGGGCATAATCTAAGAAGATAAAATTCACCAGAGATAAATGTCAAGTCTGACATGGGGGGGGACAAAAATCACACTCCCCCAAATATTAGATGGGGAGAGAGAGAGAAGTTGTTCTGCAAAAGACTAGGGGTCTGAGTGGACCACAAGCTCCATGGGAGCTCCTCATGGGATGTGTCAGTCAAAAAAGTTAGCAAGATCTTGCACTGCACCCATCCCCCAGAGACAGGAGGCGGTAGCCCCAGAGTGTTATGGTCTGTCTAGAAGGTCGCTGAGGATCTGGAGAGGGTCTGGAGCACGGTGACAAGAAGGGGTGGATCCCAAAATCCTTGTCTGGGCTATAGGGACTGGTTGAAGGAACTGGACCCTGGCATAGGTGAATTATTCCCTAAGCCAGTTTTGAGCTGGGGTTGAGAAGATGGACCACAGGACAGGTGGAGTTGGGATAGGCTGGGCAGTTTGGGAAGGATTCAGATCATGTTATCTTCAGGCTCCAGGTGGGTGGGTGAGTGGGTGAAGAGGAAGGAGGCAGGTGGAGACAAACATGACTGCATTCAGTTTTGCCCCAGGGGGTCAAGGAACTGGAGATTTAAGCTAGGCTGAGGCAGGCCCATTTAGGAGCCAGGCTGGGCTGGAGGGGGCAGCCAGCCTTCTACATGAAGGGAGAATGAGGTAAGTCAGGAACAGAGGGAAGCTGAGAAAGACCCAGAAAGACAGAGGGTCTCCCCAGGAGCAAAGCTACCAAACATTGACCACTGTGAAGAGACTCCCTAAGCCACTTGGGGACAGAGCTAAGGGACCCTGAGACCCTCCTTCTGAGATGCATCCTCCTTCACAGATGAACCAAGTGGGCCAATGGTGGAGGGTGGGCAGCACAGCCAGTTAATGACCTCATCACCTCCTTTCAGGCTCTTCTATCACCAACACGGATGCCTCCTAGGATGCTAGACTGTAAGGCTCCCAGCGCAAGGGCTGAGCTGTGTTCTCCTTTGCAGAAAAGTGCTTTACACACAGCATCAATTCGATGAATCAAAGCATGCACACCAAGACTGACCTGAGGCTTGGAGGTGCCAGGGCCTCCTGGCCTCAGAAAGCCAGGAGGTGCCCTGCATAGCCCCACTTTTGGGCCAAGGCTGCTCATACTGCCATCTGCAGGCTATTGAGTGGTTTGGGGCCATTCATGACCAGGAGACCTTCCTTTTACAGCTGCCCCCTGCCCCCTAGACACTTCCTCCATCTACTTCCTAGTCTCAGAATACCCAGACCCCTGACTCTTTGATACCAGGGGGAAGGAATATCAAAGAGATGGCACCAACTTTCCAGGATGAAGACCCCTCAGGCTCCACTGGCAAATCTTGAAGTGTTTTGAGCTGTTGCTCACAGTCAGGCTGGCCTCTGGGGTGGGTGGGTGAGTAACTGGCAAAGGCCAGCATACTATGAGTACCATGCCCTGGACAATGTAGCGCCCCCAGTGATGGGTAAGGTGAGTCTCCAAAGGATTCCCAGAAGGCAATATTGGGTTCCCATAACTCCTGTCTATATGGCACCAGAGAAAACAGGCCAATGTGTTGAGAGATACAAGGCAAACAGAAATATGGGGAGGGAGGTCACTTCTTAGTAAACTCTTGGAAATGCCCTCCAGAGACAGACAATGGTAATCTGCCTTTTCCTACACAATTCTAGGACTCACTTTACATGGGTCAGGAGGCTGGCTCCTCTCCAGAATGGACCCTACAGCCTCATCTCAAAGGATCCATCAGGGATCTTTTGCTGAAGGCATAGGTCACTGGTGTGAGCAGAGAGGCTTAGCCCTTTCCTGGCCCTATGGAGGAGTCACAGTCCAAACCTCAGGGACCCCTAAGTCTGAGGAGGAGAGGGGGTCCCCTGGAGAGCCCCTGGTCTGGGGGAAGACACAAAACTGCCCTGGGGAGCACCCTAGTGTGAGAGAAAGACATAGCAGCTTTCACCAAGCCATGGATCTGAGGCAGAGACATGGTCCAACTCTCAAGGATACCCCCCCCACCATGTGAAGGGCCCTGTGTTCTGACTCTTCATCTCATCAATTCTCAGGATTCTTGTCTCCCTCTCTGCAGACCCTTTTGTCCTAAATAAGAAGGGACTTCCTGGGACATCCATCATTTGAGTACAAAGCTCATGGGGAGATGTCCAGGAGAGCTGGTGGGCAAGTATAACATCTCATTGTAACGGAAGGGGGCATCTACATAGTCTTCTTGGGGCAACAAGCCCGCTACTGTGGAAAATGACCCTGAGGAGGGGGATCCTGGCTTCTGAGACTGCTTCTGCCTTCTATACAGTCTCTACCATCCCCTCAATCATCCCCACCTCCCAATCCAATCCTACCCCCACCTCTCCCCATCATGTGGTCACAGAAAACCTCCAGGCAGAACAGGAAGAAGTCACTAAGACTGGCATGAGCCAAGATCCCCTATGCCCCTGGGCAACCCCTTCACCAGCCTGTCTGAAGCCCCAAATAGCAGCATCACTCCTAAAGGAATCCTAGGTGCACAGAATCAGAGTTGGGAGGGGCTGAGACTAGAGGATGTCAGAGCTGGAGGCACCTTGTTCCTCACTTCCGTGTGGTCCTTATCTACATGGCATTCCATCTCCCATCTCCATGCCTTTGCATAAGCCATCCAGAATGCTGGCAATGCCCTCCCCATATGTTAGAACATTGATTCAAAGCTCAGCTGAAATGCAGGACTCTACGGGAGATGCTTCCTGATCCCTCCCTCCCCTTGATGGATGCTCCTGACCTTCTGTGGACCTTATGTACCTACACCCACATGTCCACAGGTTCTCTATCCTCCTCTTGACTGTGACATCCTTAGGCCTGGTTTCCTTGTGTCTCAATAGTCGCAGCTCTGAGTAGGAGCTTAATTGATCCTGGTTGGTTGATTGATCAATTGATTGATGGAAGAGAGGATTTCAGAGTTGGAAGGGCCTTTACAATCTACAGAGTCCAAACCCCTAGTTCTACAGATGAGAACTCAATGCCCTGTCTCCATGGGTATTGCATCAGGGAATGCTTCAGAGCTTGGGTGGTGGGGTAATCCATTATTTTGTGGGCACACCAGCTTGGTCTGGTCTAGTTGATGACCTGCCTGCAGTCACCTCCTTGGCATGGATGAATTGGGGAGGGGAAGACAGGAAAGTCTGGAGCTTCAAGATGTTTCTCTACTGAGAGCCTGGCAGGGAGGGCACCTGACAAAAGGAGTGGGGGCAAGCCCTGCCAAGCTTATGGTTTAGCCCTTCTAGGATCTAGTGGCTGCCATCTCTGCCAATGATAGGAGCCAGGGCAACAGAAAGCAGTTTCTCTGGAGGCAAGAGACCTCTGGGGACAGCTCATTGCAGGGTGGGGATTCCAGAGGTGTCCTGTGAGCAATGACCCAGAAGGAAGCCAGACATCTTTAGCCACCCCGCTGTGAATGAATGGTGTGCCCAACACCCAACTCTCTCCTTTGGTGCCCACCCTTAGCCTAGCAGCCCCAGGACAACCCACAGGATGAGAGGGGAACAGCTTCAGCCAATAAAAATCAGAAGGACCACCCTGAGTCCCTGCCCTTCCAAAGAAAGCTCGTCCCTGTCCATCCATCATCCACCCATCCCTCCATTCTCCATTCACCCATCCGTCCTCCACCTATCCACCCACCCATCCATCTGTCCATCCATCCTCTAGTCATCCACTCATCCATCCTTCACCCATCCACCCTCCTAGTCATTCGTCTGTCTGTCCATCCTTCATCCATCCATCCTCCACCCTCCTTCCATTCATCCATCCTCCATACACTCACCCATCCATCTGCTCATCTATCCTCCAGCCATCCAGGACTGCCCTCCTCATTTTCTTGTCACAAATATACAGAGTTCCAATTTTTCTCCCTGCCAGAGTAATTAATGCCAGGAAGGACTTAATCAGAGATCTGGGAGGATCAGAGTCACTCTCAAGCCAGCCTGGTCTGTTTGCAATTATGTTAATGAGGAAATGGAAAGGGAAGGAGTTGTCCCTTCCCCTGTTTTTAATTTTTTTTCTTTTCAGGGACCCCTGAATAATTTGCCCATTACCTAAGAATTAGGAGAAAAAATGTTCTGCAGCTGAGGGAAACCTCTTCCCCTCAGAACTCAGCTCTGAAGAGGCCACCAGGGAATCAGATTGAAGACCTGGCATCACAGAGGAGGGGACTGAGAACTCATGGCACAGGATCCTGGGGGCCAAACAGGAGGACACTGAGGACCATAGAGGGGAGAAGTCTCACCCAAGGGCCCTTCCTGGGTGGGATCTGGCCCCAGGTCTTTTGATGCCAAAGCCAGAGCCTTGTCCTGACAAAAAGCCTCTGAAGGCTGAGGGATAGTCAAAGACGGGTTTTTGTTTACCTGGACTCTGCTCCTCAGCCCCTACCTCAGCTGACCACCATCTACAACCATACGAGGGAAATCCATAGGGAGGGGAAGGAACGAAGGGGCAAACTTCCTCTCCCATTGGAACTGGACTGGCAGAAGGAAGGGAGAAGGCTCCATGAACCTGTTCCTGGGCCCAGAAGGAAATGGTGGCAGGATGGACATGTTTAAGGGTGCTTGGGGAAGGGGGAGCCAAGAAGAGCCCTGCTGATTCTAGGGTTCTGTGCAAACTGGGCTATAGAGATGGGTAGGGCAAGCCCAGAGAACCCAGGGACCTATCCTCAGGAAGGGGCTGGGCTCTGTCCTAGAAGGCCCTGACCAGGACGCCACCCATGGTTCTGTTGGTGAGATCTCAAGTCCAAATCCCCATTATAGAGATGAACGCACTGAAGTCCAGAGGGGTAAATATCCTACAAGTTCTAAGTGGTTGAGACAGGATTTGAACTTGGTTTCCTCTCACAGCAGGACCTGTGTGGGTCTGGGAGCTGGAGCGGGTTGTGTAGCTCAAAGTCTCACAGAACCACAGAATGTCTGTGCTGAGGTTATCTGAGATCTCCAGTCAGCCCTGCCACCACTGACATGATGAAGGGAGGCCTTCCAGAACTAAGGAGCCAGATCCTCACACTGCCCCCCATCCATGCTGGGCCATTGGGAGGGGCCTCGAAGGGTGAGTGGAAAGGTTGGAGGAAGAGGATCCCGGGCAGAGCCAAGGCCAGAAGAGAGAAAGCAGAGGTAGTGGTCAGGACTGATACACGGATCATAGTAACTTCCGCAATGATCTAGCTTGGGGGTGCAGCTGAGGTTCTGCCTGTGGGGGCTCTCCCCACCCCAGACATTGTGAGTCTCCTTCCTTATCCCTGGAGTGCTTCCTGTTACTGTGGGGAGAGGGGAGAAGGGGACTAAGATGGAGGGGCCTGGGCTGCTCCTGAGGCCAACCTTCAGCCTAGGGCTGCTGAAGCAGGGGGCAGGCAGGGGCAGCGGAGATGGGGCCTCTGGCTCTCCCAGGTGAGGCTTCAACACAGCAGCCCATTGTCCCCATTGGCTGGAGATGGTGGCTGCCAGAGGCCTCCCCCATCATGCTGACCTCCCCCTCCAACCCCCAGATCTAGTTTCTCCTCTCTGGCTGATCTGAGTTTAGTGACAGGACAAGCCTCATCTTATCAGGCACAGAAACCACTTGTGCGCCAGGATCAATGGCGTCTTTATTGGCACCAAAGGGCTGACATTTCCCCCCAGTACAATTTTGTCATGAGGCACATCTGTCAGGTGTTCCCGGTGGGAAAGCAGGAAGTAGCTCAGATAACTGCTGGGCGAAACACTGAGCCAGCAGATGGAGGGCGAGATAGGAGACAGCCCAAGGACAGAGACAGGCACCCAGAGGAGGGAGGACCAGCATTCTCACTGCGAGTGCTCCAGTTCATGCCCAAAGCATGTATGCATGTGTTCAGCCATCCATCCATCTGTCCATCCTCTGTCTGTTCGTCCATCCATTTGTCCATCTGTCCATCCATCCATCCATTCATTCATTCATTCATTCATTCATTTGTCCTGGACTGTGTTCAAGTTCTGGGGCAGAGATACAAAGTGTAAACCATACTGTATCCTGCACTCATGGAGTTCATGGTTAAAGAAGGAAGACTTTTCTGGGTCTTCCTAGTTTCTCTCTAAACTAGAAGTGTGGGATGACATGCTTTCGGAATCCATAAAATTCAGCCAGAGGCCAGAGGAGTTCAGAGGTCATCACTGGAAAAACCTTTAGAGACAGAACTTGAGGGAGCATGGGTTCACGTTTCCAACAAGGTTCCTTCAGGGGTGAGCTGATGTGGTTTCCATGGACCTTCTTCCCAGCCACAACCTTGGTGCACTTCTTCAGCTCCTGGCCCAGAGGAATGACATCCTCAGGCACCAACAGAATTGGTAGATACTAGGACAGAGCCATCTCGGACACTTAAGCAGTCACAGGCCAGGGAGGTGCTGCAGAACTGAAAATCTGGAGTCCTTCAATGAGGAGGAGCCCCTTCCACACCAGGACAGTTCTCACAATTAGGAAACTTGCCCTGACTGAAGCCTAAACTGGTCTGATTGTGCCCTTGGGCCATTGGACAAAGTGCATCGCTCCTACCCAAGGCAGACCTTGGAGAACCTGGAGGCTCCCAAGCCAATTATTCTCATTATTGATCCCTGAGTGACATGGACTCAAAATACTATCCTGGCTACTCTCCTCTGACCACACCCCAAACTGAGTATAGTACTTCAAATGGGGTCTGGAAAGAGCTTCCCTAACAGAGTCCAAGATTTTGGTGGTCAAAGTCATATTGAGTTTGTGGTCCACTAAGATGCTAGAGATAGTTTTCAGTTAAAAATTCCTCCTTGTTAGTTGAGAAACTGATCCAGAAGAGACCTTCCCTTTGCTGCTTCCTTTACCTTTCAAAGGAGGAAATAATCATTAATCTGAGTGGAGAAGTCATTAGGCACCCAGGTTTGAGCAGAGAGAGATCCTCCAGCTCTAGGAAAAGTTTGGATAATTGTGGTCTCTTATCCTACTATCTCATGCTTCTGGACCAGATTTGTGATATTCTTTTTACACTCTTCATGGCAAAATAAATGTCTTTGAATATTTGAAGGGAAGTCATATGGAAAACACATTAGATTCAGTTCATCCCCCAAAGACAGAATTAGGGGTAATGGGGGAAGTTGCAAACAGATCATTTTGGTTTGTAATTTCCATAAGCGATCATGTCTTCGAATTCAGTAAACATTTATTAAGTACCTAATAAGTGCCAGGCCTAGGGGATGCATTGGGTTACCAGAACGCAAAGAGGAACAGTCTCCACTTTTGAGGAACCTCTATATTCTCATGTCTTTCTCTATCTCTGTTTTCCCCCTATCTTTCTATCTGTCTCTGTCTTTTTCTATTTCTGTCTCTCTAAGGTTTCCAACACTGATTCATATGAAAAGATTAATTTGTATTGATGTGGTCAGTGAAAAGATGTTCATACTTAAGGATCTGTGACTGCTGAGAGTGGACATTCTCTTCACTGATGAAGACCTCAACCCTCTCTTCAATATGTTCTCAGGTAGTTGCTGAGGCCAAAAAATCCATCCTCCTCTTTGATGGCTCTATAGCCTGGACATTGTTGATTACCTTCTTCTTCATACTCTTCTGAACTCTCTTCTGAACTTTCCTATTACTGTTGAGAGAACCTCCTCCTTCCAGATTCTCAGGCTCCCAACCCTGGAACCATCCTGGATGCCTCACTTTCACCACCACCCCCAACCTCCCACAATCAAGTAGTTGTTAAGGCCTATCAATTTCACTTCTGCAGCATCTCTCATGTATTTCACCTCTGCAACATCTCTGATCATTTTCATCTCTGCAGGTTCTCTCCTTAATTTTACCTTTGCAGTATCTCTCATGTATTTCACTTCTGCAACATCTCATCTCTTTCACCTCTGCAATATCTCTTGTCTGTTTCACCTCTGCAACATCTCTGATCATTTTTATCTCTGCAGGTTCTCTCATTAATTTTACCTTTGCAGTATCTCTCATGTATTTCACCTCTGCAATATCTCTTGTCTGTTTCACCTCTGCAACATCTCATCTCTTTCACCTCTGCAACATCTCTAGTCAATTTCATCTCTACAGTGTCTCTCATTAATTTCACCTCTGTACCATCTTCCCAATATTCCCCTTTTCCTCTTCTGACCCTGCCCCCACGCTGATGCAGACATTCACCACCTCATCCCTGGACGAGTACAGTAGATGCTGGGAGGTCTGCCTCCCTCAAGTGTCTCCCTACTTTGTTTCACTCTCCATTCAGCCAGCAAAATGATCTTTCTAAAATTCAGGTCTGACCATGGCAGCCCCCTCCCTATTCAATAACTTCCAGTGGCAACCTGTTAACTCCAGGAACAAATATGAAATAATCTGTTTGGCCTTCAAAGACCTTTATAACCTGGCCCCTTCCTTCTTTCCAGGTTTTTTTACACCTTGCTCCTGGAACAGGTGGACTCCAATTTGCTAGTTCCCTTTTGTTAATTCTTTGGATGGTTTTGCGCCTATAAGTTTCGTGTTTCACACATAAAGAGGTGTCTGTGCTGGATAAAGGGTAAACTGAACCAGGTGCCTGAGTCAGTCAGAGGCACCCTTGTTCACAAGCTAACTCAGGCTGCACAAAGAGCTTGGAGGAGAGTGGCTACCCCTGAGACCCGAAGTACTGAAGCAGACCTTTTGGGAGAAGGTACAGGGGCAGTCAGAAAGTACCCTGGTACAAGGATGAGGAGATGGGGGAGGAAGGAGGAAGTCAGGTCATTTGTGAACAAGTTTTCTTAAATCGCCTGCTGTGTGCCAGGCACTGGACTAAGTGCTAGGGATGCAAAGAGAGGCAACAAATGTCCCTGCCCTTAGGAAGTAGGAAAAGCTGTGGGCAGAAGGAGATCTCTCTGGGCATTGGGGTTCAGTCTGCTAAGCCAGCAAACTGCAGAGACAATGAAGGGGCTCCAAGGGGGTCTCAGGCTCAATTTTTATTTTGCTTCTGGAAGAAACAAATGACTTTTTAGGGAATGAAAAACTAATCAGCTGCAGCCCCATTGTGGTGTCCCTTAGGACATGCCCATGCCTTTAGCTAGGAGAGTGCACACATGTATCTGCATGTAGGTGTTGGGGGAGGAGGGATCTGAGAGTGAATGAGGGGGACAATGGCCTCAAAATCACCAAGGTCATGACTCTAACCATTCCTTCACTATCCAGGAAGGGAGGAAAAGCTTCAGATCATGACTTCTTTCCTAAAGCAGCTCTAGAGCCACCAGAAGAAGCCTGTGGCCAGAAATAGTGAGGAGTGAAAGAGGGATGGAGAGAAGGAGAGAGGGAAGAAGGGCATGAGAGAGGCAGGAAAGGAGGGGGGAAGAAAGGAGAGAAAGAGGGAGGGATGGAGAGAAGGAAGGACTGAGGGAGGGAGGAAAAGAGGGAGGGAGGAGCCAGCTCCCCCTGGGTTTTAGAGCCTCCTTCAAGGTGAAGGCAAGCCAGGCTCAGCTCCCTGGAATCCTCACCTCAGAGCTGCTGCTAGGTCTATAGGCCTAACTGACTCCTAACTGAATTTACAAATGGGCCCATCGCCTTTCCATCCTACCTGCATTAAAGTCTTCCTCCAGGCTCAGGCTGGTTGTTATCACTCAGACAAGTCCCTGATTCTTCTCCTAGGCCTGAGCATTTACACAGAAGGGTCATATCCTTAATGCCTCACTTGGGACATCAGGTTCCAGGTCACCAAACAATATTCATGCACAGCTCCAGAGAACTCACTGTGTGTACCACACTGGTAGGTACACACTTGCAGCTCCTATCCCTTCAAACTCCTCATTACCCCCATAGTGTCAATGAAACCCAGAGCAGCTCATGTCCGCTGGAGCTGAAAAATTTAAAACATCTCTTTTCCTGTAGGCAAATATTTGAGAGCTAGAAACAGGAGAACTTGGGAGAGGGGTGGCTGTATGAGAATGGATCTTCGACCTGTGTATGTCCCAGAATCAGACAGACTCAGAGCTGGAAGGGCCCTGGACAAATCTTTTCATCTACCTCCCTCACTTGATGGTGAGGGGAACTGAGGTCAGAGCCTAGAAGGGTTTGAGTTATACACAGACTCATAGATTTAGGCTGAGATGGGCCCAACTGATATTCCTGGAGGGCTATAAGAATAGGCGGAGGCCAGGCCCCCCAGAGTGGGGTTTCCACACCCCAGAATCAGAGCATCAGGTCAGGAGCTTTCTAAGCTGTTCAGCTGCTGACCCTGCCCCACAATGAGGATCATACTGATGCATTCTGAGGGACCATGTTGATGGTGATCCTAGCCAACTGAGTCTCCCTGTCATTTCCAGTTTTGCCCTCTGGACCCAAGCAGTAGAGGGCTGATTTCTTGGCCTTGGTGCAGGCCAGGAAATGTTTGAAGGCTTCCCCCACCTCCAGATTCTGTTTCTCTAGGCTAAAGTTGCTGAGAAGGTTACCTAGAAGGGGCAGGCTGGGCCTCAGCCTCATGGGAGGAGGTGGGTCCGCCAGGGAGGGAGGAGGCCCCAGGGATGAGGAGAAGGGAGCAGGGAGAGAGATAAGCCTGGAGAAACAGCCTTGAGCTCAGGCTGATAGAGGATAGGTGTTCTTTGACACGGCTGCTGCCGATTCAGGGAATGCCAAGGGGCCTAGCTTATCTCAGGCCCAAGGGCTTGGGAGCACGTCTGGGGATCCTGTTATCAGGAATGCACCATGTCCAGCTCATCTCCTGACATGAGCCAGCCTGAAGTCCTCGGGACTGCTCAAGCAGCTCAGGGTCTCCTCCTCCTCATTTGAGCTGTCCTTGGGCCTTCCCCTCAATTGGGCCGGGCCATTTCTGGGCATTCTTCTCCCTTCTTCTTCAGTCTGACATCCATTCTCCTGAATACCTTCCCCTTACCCTGAGTGAGAACATGGGATGCAGAGAACCCCAGGTTAGGAAGCAGGAGCCCAGGGCTTGTGTTTTGGCTGTCACTGACTCACTATGCAGACTTGGTGGCATCTCTTCCCTTTCTGAGCCTCAGTTTCCCCACCTATAAAATGGAGCTGATCCTCAAGGAAGGCTAGGCATCCAGTTTTGACTCAGAGGGCCTGGCTTTGAATTGTAACTGCTTTTTGTTGCCCAGGGCCTTTGGGACTCCTCTGTGTTGGCTATGCTGCAGAGTGGACTTCAGCAGGGAATGGTCATGTGCAGTGAGCTCTTGGAGGCTCCCACTGCAGTGCGAGGAGTCAAAACAGACAAGATGATAAACGGACTCAATCATGCCTCCCAATGACTATGCAGCCAAGTGCAAATGGGGACTTTCCAAAAGAAATTAGATGAAATGAAAGGAATGTATTGATCCCAGCTAGAGCTTCCCCTGGCCCAAGTTTGCCTCTTGGGACCAAAGGCCTTTGTATTGTCTGTCCAATTCATCTTGGGAGTGCTCATGGGAATAATGAAGCTGAACCAGCAAGGCCACTTGTCCCTTGTCCCAATGGTCCCCATCGCCCGCCATTCATCGGGAGCTGTCCGTCATTAGCATACACAGAGCAAGACTGGAGCATGAATCTGGCCAATAGAAGGCCTAATTGCTTCTGTAAGTAGGTAGGCCCACAGACACCAGGAACAATGGCAGGGCAGGGGGACAGCAGGCGTTGGGCACCCTCCCTCCTCTCCAGTGAGGCCTCTCAGCTGCCTCAGCCCTAGCCATGGATGGATGGGGGATGTTCAGGCAATCAGGAGGATTGTGTGAGCCGTGTACATGAGTGTTGAGGAGCTAGCAAGGAGGCCACAAACAGAGTCCGATCAGAAGGCAACAGGGAGGCCTGGAGAGGGGTTAGCCAGAGAGAGGGATGGGACAAAGCCCAGGCCAGCTCTGCTCACAGTGAGGGCTTTGGACAAAGGCCTGGAGGTATGGTCCCTACCTCTATCACAAGAGGGGGCCTGCAGGCTCCCTTGGAGCCCCCATCCTGACAGTCGATCATGCTGATGTGTAGACAGCATCCCCACTGAGCAGGGGTGCCTGGCCTCATCCTGAGTCACCCCAAACTCATTGGCATTCAGGCCTTGACTTGTCACCAAAATCAACAGCTCATATATAGTACTTTATAACGCTGATTGATTCATGATGGCTTATATTGATTTATTCCTACTGGTGGGTGTCCTGTCCTGCTCTGGACACCATACAAAGAGGGGATTCCAGTGGAGGCACACCTCTAACTTAATGCACAGTCACTGGGGGAGGCTCGAGGCTCAAGGCCAGATGGGGGCACTGGGGATCACAGCAATCCAAACCAAAGGGTGCCTTGGGTAGGGGCAGATGATAAAGGAAACCCGTCTCTGCTTCTGGAGGGAGGAAGAATACAGGACACGGCTAGGACACGAAGGAAATCCTTCCACTGAGATGCAGAAAAAGTGATTGTGGCATAGGTGGGGACATATACAGAGGGTCAGCCCTGCTCCAGCTTGTGGCCTGAGCCAGGCAGTATCCAGGGAGCACAGAGACAGCCCCAGTGCCCAGAAAAGAGGCTGCTTGCCCTGCTCCCCTGGGGGCTAAGGGCTGAGGGTAACCCTGGCCCTGGGACACAGAGCCCTTGGCCCAGTCCCTGACCCCCAGCACAGGCCCAGCTCTGCCCCCAAGGTCCAAAGAGGGCCCCAGACAGAGAGGCCAGGCACTGCCTGCCAGCCTAGAGAGTGTCCTCCCTCTTCCTTGCCTTGCTGAGCAGGACCAGGGGCTTCACGTACAGATGGAGGTCATGGTGTTGGCTTCTGGGCATTGGGCTGTTTTTCAGACTCCATGTTTTTGTTTCTGTTTTCAGAGGAGGAGGAGAGGGAGCAGAAGGAGGAGGGGAGGAGAAGAGCAATACCCCCCCGACCCTCCTGCATCCCCCAAAGTGGCTTGTCAGCAAAACCCTCTCTCAACACAAGGCTTGCCAAGAATCTTCTGGCTGAGGTCTGACACCTCATTGAGCTGGAATGGGAGGCCAGGGGAGGGGACAGGAGCTCCCACCTTTGCAGCTGCAGCTGCTTTTGTTGGCTAGAAGCCTATGCCAGGGGCCTGGAGGGACAGGGCCAAGTGGAAAAGATCCAGTGATCAGAGCCTCCAGGGAGCCCCCAGCTCTCTCCAGGGTCAGTTCCCTCCTCTATCAGCTGGGCAGGATGAGACTCTAGCTCTGTCTTCCATGTGCTGACTCTAGGCTCCTTCTCCTCCGTAGACCTCAGTTTGCTCATCTGTAAAATGAGTGTGTGGGCCCAAAGGACTTCTGAGCCTTCCCTTAGTGCTGGGACCCGGTGGCATCAACCTCAAATAGCCACAGGACCTGAGGATCCTGATTTGAAAAGCCACAGACTAACATCATCTGTGTCCTACTGTATTTTTGTTCATTTTGTTAGATTTTTTTCCTTTTTAGTCTGGTTGGGCGGCCCTCAGGGGGGTCCTGGGTGGCTGGAGGAGGACTGACTTGGAAGGGATGCCAAGAGTGCCCTCATTTTGCAGATGAGTCCATGGAAGTTCTGGAAAGGGCAGGAGGAGGATTCAGATTCAGCCTCCAATCCAAGTCTGTCTTCTCTCCCTCCCACCACACCACTCCCTATGTCTTGTTGAAGGGATCTCTCCTTGCTCTGATCTTCTCTGTGTTATAAGGACCCTCTCAGTTCTGATGGTCCATGTTCTAAGTCTCTTCCACTTGGGATCTCGACCCTCCTGGTTGTGTTCCCCTCAGAATATCCCTTCCTTTCTTTGGATCTCAGTTTCCTCCCCTGGAAAAGGAGGGGGTTGGCATATAACATAGGTCCAATATTAAGGGGATTTGTTTTGTGAAGTTTGGATTCAATCAGAAGGCCACACTTGAGGACCTAGAGGGGCATATGAGGCCTTGAGGCTGCAGGTCCCCTCCCCTGGATATAGTCTCCCAGGTCTCTCCCAGCTCAAAGTACAAAGTCCGCAGCTGTTCCTTCCTTCTGGTCCAGGCCTCAGGCTGCCACTGACCACCTACCGCCCCAGCCAGCCTGGGTCAAACAGAAGGGGTCCAGTCTTGTCCCAGAGCTGCACCCAGCCTGAAGGCCCCATGGCCCAGCACTGACCCCTCCCTGACATCTGCTCTGGAGCCCCCTCCCCCATAATAAATGACGCCACTTAATTCAGTCACTAGCTTTCCATTACACAGATATGAGGTAATGCCCTCTCCAACATCTGCATCTTAACCTAATTAAATCCTAATAGCCTTAATATATCAAGGAATCAGGCGTGATTAACAGCCCGTGCCATCCATCCATTGCTTTGTCAGATGCTACGCATCATGGGCAAGCCCCCTAAAGGGAGGAGACTGAATCAATGCATTGTTTAGGAAGGGATGGTCAGCATCATGTGATGTGAGGGGGCTCCACTGTGGCCAGGGAGCCCAAAGCTTTAGCAGCTAGGCTTCCAAGGGCCATGAGCAGTAGAGAGGAAGTAGGTAGGGTTTGTGCCTCGGAAGCCAACCTTTTCTGGGGGCACTGGGCCAGGCTGGGCCCCAACAGGCCAGAATGATTCCCTAGAGATGCAGGGATGACAGAGGGAAAGGACAGTAGAGGTCATCTCCCCCAAGCTCCTCCTTTTACAGATAGGAAAACTGAGGTTCTGAGAGAGGAGTGGAGAGTCTTGTCCAAGGGCTCATAATGCTAAGGAACGGAGCTGAAATGGGAACCCATGGCCCCAACACCTAAAACCAGAGTTCCTTCCATTGAGCCACACTGTCAAAGTCGCAAGAGGGATCCTGTCCAAGAGGGACCACCAGGCTCAGCTCTCATCACCCCGGCAGTAACTCCTCCCCAGAACAAGAGCTATGCCTCTTCTTTCGTTATCCTCAGTCAATCCTTGGCTCCCCATTCTAGAGAGGTTGTTCCCTCTTCATTGTTCATTCACTCACTCTTTCATTGAGCAAGTGATGATTCCTGAGCTCCAAATAAGCCCCTTAGGCACTTTATAAACTAGCCTCCTCACTTTACAGAGGAAGGAAGGACCTGAGAGGGACAGGGACTTGTCCAAGGTCACACAGCCAGCCAGTGACCCTAATGTAGGGGATAGTAGAGCAGAAGGAGGAGTCCAGCTAGTCCTTGCCTTTGGAGAGCTCCTAAACTGCTTGGAGAGATGAGACATGCTGGTAAGCTAGCAAGTCAGAGCAGTGTCAGGTCTATAGCAGTTCAGGGGAGGAGGCTGTTTGTGTATTCACAGAAAGCCTCTGGGAAAGAGCCAGTCTTGAGCTGGGCCTTGGAGACAATGGAGGATTGGAGGGCAGCACACTCCTCTACAGACTGATCTCCTCTCCCCTCCAGCTTCCTCATTTCACAGAGCCCTGACTCAAGGCCACAACCAGACTCACCAGTTGGGGGCATCCTGCCTGACCTATAGGAGAATGCCCAGGGCCCTAATTCTCCCCATGTGGCCCCTGCTTAGAAACTCAGCCCTCAGTGCAAAAGTAGCCTCCTGGTTCCAGGCTCTGGGAGCTCTGATCCATGGCTGGCCTCTGCACATGGTTTGGGCAGAGAAATATTGGTTGTGTTGTGCTGCAAGTCATGTCCAGAAAAAATAAAGAAGAGAGCCCCCTTCTCTTTCACCATCTACTAAGAGCAAGAATGGCCTGAGTCTCCCTGGCCACTGTGGACATGAGAAGACAGGAAAGAGGGTCCTGGTGCCTCCTTGGGCCTCTGTTTATCCAGGGAGCTGAGCCCCATGAACCCCTCCCGGCTGGCACCGACTTTATGGCCTGCCAGGGAACACAGGGCCAGCCAAGACTTCATGGGGTCGAGTTTAGTGGCAAGCTTGGAGTCAGGAAGACTAGGCAAAGGGCTCCTCTGACACTAACTAGCTGAATGCCCAGGAGAGCGACTGACCCTTAGGGTGTTTCCCCAGGCTGGGCAAGGCTGGCATGGTCCAGAGGTCTCCAGTGAGTGAGCACCCCATGCTGAAAGAACTGCTGCAGCTAACCATGCTAGAGGGCCGGGCTCTAGGGCTGTCAGGCCTTTCCTGCCTCCCTGAGCTGGGAGCACCCTGTGGGCCACACACACACACACACACACACACACGTATGCATGCACGCACATGTACACATATATGCACACACATGTACCTGCACACATATGCATATGCCCACACACAGGTACACACAGGCATATGCCCATGTGCAGCACACAGTCAGCATTTAATAAATGCTTGATGGATCAGACGGATTTCAGTGCCAGCTTTCTTCCTCTGGTTCCAGCAGACTCACTGTGACCTGGCAGGGCAAGGGAGGCCCATATAGCTCTGAGCTGCCCCCAAACTCTGCCTTGTTTCAGGGCTCCTCTGAAGTGCCACATTCTCCAGGAAGCATTCTGGGACCAGGCAGGGTTAGCGCCTCTCTCCCTGCCGTGCCAAGCATGGGCCAAATGGAACCGGCTTTCTTGCTGACTGGCAGTCGCCATCTTGTCACCTCCACTCCACGGCAGAGAAGATGCCAAGACTGACTCCTCTGGTCATGCCCTCCAGACCCCCAGTTCTCAGCAGAGTTCTCATGTCCCATCAGGCTTGGCAGTCAACTGCTAACTCAGAAACAGTCCAAATGCCAATCCTGCTGCCCACAGGGCTCCCAAGCAGACTGCTGCTCATCCCCATCCCTGGGATTCAGTTCGGGAAAATTATCCTTGTCGACACTGAGAGAGTGCACTTGGCAAACCCAGCTTTCCCTGATACCTGCACTTTGGCCCTGAAGCCATCACCACAAATTCCAGATTCTCAAGGTCAGAGGACATAGCCCTCCAGCCATTTCTGCAGGTTTGTCCGGGAGTGGGATTTAGCACTTGGTCTCCTCGCCCACAAAGCCCTGCCCTGCCCAGGAACGAATCCCAGAATCCCAGCGTTAGTCAGCAGACTCCAGAGGCCTTGGGAAGAAGCCCAGGCAGGGTTGCTTACTAACCAAAGCCAGCAAGAAACTTGGGTCACACAAAAGACCCTGACCCTGCCTGTCAGAACCCTGAGGTTGACTCCAAGCTCTGTGGCCAGCTGGATGTCAGCTTGGATAAGTCTTCCATGCTCTTGGTGCCCTAGCCTCCTCTGAGTCAGTTTAGAAAGTGGGACTAAATTTCTAAGGACCCTCCTGTCTCTGACCTTCTGGCTTCCAAGTCCCAAGATCCCTTCCAGTCTCACCCTTCTACCTGAGGCTTCTCTAAGCACTGGGGTCCCATCTTGTTCTGTTTTAAAATTCACCATCTCCGTTGCAATGGTCAGGAGACTTCCTGGCATTGCCGCCAAACCCCAGTCCCAGAGTGCACAGAGTGGCCAAAGCACCCAAGGCACCATAGACATCTACCCTCAACTGAAGGAGTCCTGCTTAGCCCCCTTCCTGCTCAGCCCAATGAAGGGTTACACCTGAAGACACCTAGAAAAGGAGGAGACATAAGCCTGGCCTATTGGGAGGACAAGGTCATGGTTTGGTTAGGGACATAAGACTCACCCCGACAAAAAAAATATGATAGAAAAGTCAGGGTGGTGGCATGGTCCAGGGAGTGATGATTTTAGGACTTTCAATAAAATAGAAAGTCCAGACCTGAGAGTGGCATGACAAAATAGGCTCCATATTGGGATGGAAGATTGAACTGGTCTGGGATGTGTGTGGGTCCCCAAACATATACAAGGCTGCCACATCGAGAGGAATCAGCCATACTGTGCTTGATCCCAGATGGTATAGAATAGGGAGCCAGGGGAGGGGTAGAAAGCTAAAGGGGCAGCTGAAGGCTGAATAGTAGGAAAACCTTCCTCACATTTAGAGATGTCCCCAGGTGGGAGGGGCTGCCTGGGGGGCAGGGGACAGTGGGCTCTCCTTCCTTCACCCTTCCACTCTGCCCCAAGCTGGATGGCTAAATAGGAGCTGTGGTGGGGAGAATCTCTGTTGGACCAGATGGCTTTTGCTATCCCTTTGAGCAGATTCTTTGAGACTCTCTGAGGATGTGAGTGTGTGTGTGTGTGTGTGTGTGCGTGTGTGTGTGTGTGTGTGTGTGTGTGTGTGTGTGTGTGTGTACAGGCACACACAAGTGCTATTTCTGGCTTTTCATGAGAAGACAAAGAAAACTGACTGCTCTGTCCCCAGAACCAAAGGGCAGTGTGGAGGCAGGACTGATCAGCCCAGAGCAGGCCCCTGAAGTGTCCTGGGATGAGGAGAACCCTTAGGAGGAGGATGTGGCCTTGGTCTCTACCGCAGAGGGCCTACAGTCACACCAGGTTTTCAAAGACAAAGACTGAGTGGGACAGGAAAAGGCACTGGGTCTGCTGCCCAGGCTGGGCCTGGCGCCGGCCCCATTTGTGCTGAGTGGGCACAACAGGGCCATTTCCCAGCTAATCTCGGAGTTTCCATGATGCTTCAGGGGGGAGAGGGAGGAGGCAGAAGCCTGGGCCACATTGAGGGAGAAGGCATTCCATGGAAAATGGGTTTTTCATGCCTCAGAAGTCAAGCCAGCCAGCAGGAAAGGGTGTGTGCCTCACTGGGGAGGAAGCCAGAACACCTGCCTGGTACCCTCTTGCTCCGTGAAACCCATTTCCTGCAGGACTTGAGATCCCACAAAGTATCCTTTCCGCTGGCTCTTTGAGGGACCTACCTGATGCCTGCTTCTTTTTTGATCACCTGGGGGATGCCACTCAAAGCTCCTCCCTCCCACTCTACACTCTCCCCTGGAGCTCAGTATGGGGGGGAATTTCAGGGGCCCTTGGAGTCTATGAACTTGAGTACAGAACAGAGGAAAGTTCACCCTCTTTTTAGGCACAAGTCTGTGCTGACATTGCCAACAAAATTCCCATGCTTGTATCCCCAAAGCATGCTGAGCTGGTGGGCAAAGGGGAAGGTTGGAGGGAGGGAGTGAATGGGGAGGGATTCAATACTTTATGTAAACACAGGAGGACATAGAGTCACCCAGCTCGTTACTGGGCTGGCCAGGACAGCGTGGTACAAAAGGACTCCAACTGTGCCAGTCACTGGCTGTGTGATCTTAGCAAGTCATTCACCTCTTTGGGTCTCAGTTTCCTCATCTCTGTAATGGGGGTGGGGTAGGGCAGATGGCTTCCGAGGCCTTTTCCAATTCCATGATTCCACATTTCATACTTCTGAGGGGCTCTTATTGGCCCATGACTCCTAAAGCTTTCACTCTGTTCTCTGCATTGCTGAATGAAGCTGGTGAGGAATCCTTCTCTGCTCTGTGGGACCAGCATCCATTCTGGCTGTAGCTGGGATAATAAAGTGAACTCTGAATTTGGAGTTTAAGGATCTGGGTTAGAATGCTAACTTGCCTTTATATTATCTGTGAAAGTTTGGGTAAGTTTCTTTCATCTGTGGTACAGTTAGGGAAGTGCAGTGGAGAGAGTAGCCAGTCTGGAGTCAGGAGGCCCTGAGTTCAAATCTGGCCTTAGACATTTTCTAACTGTGTGAACCTGGTATAAGTCACTTCACCTTGTTTGCCTCAGTTTCCCTATATGTAAAATGATCTAGAGAAGGAAATGGCAAACTACCCAGAATCTTTGCTAAGAAAACCCCAAAAGGGGTCACAAAGAGTTGGACATGACTGAAAATAATTAAATAATAAATACTTTCATCTGTGGGCCTCAGTTTCCTCCTCTATAAAATGAGGGGGCTGGCCTAGCCTCCATGACCCGGATTCTCTTGGTCTTGGGAGACTTTACTTCTTCCTTATAAAGTCCAGGCAGCATCTGCACAATTTACTTAAAGAGCCCCTCCCTAGTCCCTTCTCCTCCCTCCCCCACCCCTCATAGCTCTGAGATTTGCCACTGGGATTAGGGCCAGCGCCAGGAGTGCTGAGTCCCCTGCAGAGATTGTGATTTCCGGGGCCCAGCTTTTCCCCCAGAGTCAGCAGGGCACATGCCGGCACTGTCTGCAGCCTTGATGGCTTCAGAGATAAGGCAGGTCCTCTGTCTGGACCACCTCTGCCTCTGCACCCTGGATAGTAGCCTGGGAAAGCTTTCCCAGGCTCTGTGTGGGAGGGGGCCACAGGCTGTGGGAGGGTGGCTAGGGGAGCACAGAAAGCTTTGTCTCTCTCGGGGAAGCCTAAGCTGTACTTGGCATTGGTTGGCACTGGGAGGGGGCAGAGGAAGCAGACTTGTTCTGTGCCACTGAGGCAGGTGAGTGAGAGCTAAGAACTCCCGCTGAAGCTCAGCCACTGGGTTTCACACCCTATCTATGTCCCTGACTAGCTGTGCGACCCCAGAGAGTCTCTGGGCTCCTTCAGTCACCTTTTCTGGAGAATGAGGGTTTGGCCTCGATGACCTCTAAGGTTCCTACCAGGTCCAATTCTAAGGGCCTCTGACCCTAGAGGTCAGCCAATCTCTGACCCTTCCCATGGCAGGCATTGGGGCCACAACAGGCTGGAGGGACCAAGTGTGCCTGGCACTGGGGAGCCAAGCTCAGTAGAAGTAGATGTCTTCCATCAACACCTGGGAGCAACTGCAGCAGAATCAGCATCCCCATGGCTGTGGTGTTTCCATGGAAGCCAAGCCATAGAGCAGCCCCAATCAAACAGGATTTTTAGTCTGGGGCTTTTTGGGCAGATGAGCTGCTTGGGTGAGATTATAGTCTTCTATCACCATGAGAGATGTGACCTCTCAGGCACAGAGTTGAGTCGAGTCAACAGGGGCGAGAAAAGGTCCTTCCTGCTCAGTCTGTCCCACCCCCAGCTCAGATCGCTACTTCAAGGACCTTAAAAGACCCAGAGAGGAGTCTCCTTGACCCTGCCCACCCAGGCCTGCTGGCCCCACCGCTGTGAACATGGACCCTGAAATATATATACCTCTACTTCTGATGATCAGGGGCCTCTCTGGAAAAGCCCCACCCCCACTGGGTCCCAGGAGATTTAGGGCTCAGAGAAGGGCTGGACACCCAAGGGCAGTGCCCACCTTCCTGAGGATGCTGAGGAAATGGTGCTGAGAAGTCAGCGACCCCCAGCTTTCTCAAAGACAAAAGCAAAGTCACTGGGATGAGGGTGGAAGTGGGGGTGGGGTAGCTCTATCTGCAGCCTCAGCTGGAGGAGCTGCTTGGGATTTTTCCCCCATTGCCTGGGCTTCTGTGGCCTTGGACCAGCCAAGGGAAGGTTCTCTGACCAGAGTCTCCATCCCTGAGAAACACATGTCAGTCAGCCAAAGTCATGCTGAACCTTAGCTTAGGTCCTGCTAGATAGCAGGGGCCCAGTGGACTAAAAGAGATCTTGGAGACTCAGCTAGAGAGGTCATGGCAGAATTTGGGACAAAAGTGTAGAGGCCAGAACTAAATCCCAGCTTTCTGAACTCTGGGCAGTGCTTCTGATCCCCAGACTCCTTTGCAACAAGAGAGCATGAGATAGAGGGAAGGGAGGAGAGAGAGAGAGAGAGAGAGAGAGAGAGAGAGAGAGAGAGAGAGAGAGAGAGAGAGAGAGAGAGAGAAACAGAGACAGAGACACAGAGACTGAAAGACAAAGAGAGAGAGAAGGGAAAGAGAGACAGAAGAAGGAGGAGGAGGAGAAGGAGGAGGAAGGAGGCAGAATGAAGGAGGGAGAGAGAGAGAGAGAAAGAGCACAAGAGGCAAGAAGGGCGGTTGTGACCCTTGTGAGTGATGGTGAGCTCACACGTGTGCACTTGGAGACTGCCAGAAGTGGACAGGACAGTGTGCAAAGGGTCTGGCCTTCACTGTTCAGAGCCTCCTTACCAAGACCTTTCTGGAGTCTCAGACTGGTTGCTCAGAAAAAGACCACTAAACCACGGACCAGATCATGCCCCTCCCTTACTCCAGAATCTCCGCTGACTCCCGTGGGCCTCTTTCCCCATCTGGCTCACCCTTCTCTCAGTCTGATCTCACATGGCTCCTCCTCCCTCTGTCCCAGTCAGATTGACTTTCCTGCCACTCCCCAAATAGGAGCTGTGTCTCTCTGACTTGCTCAGCCTGTGCTCCCCCTCTTCCCTCTCTCTTCATGGCAGATCTGGGGAAATCCTTAACTTCTTTCAAGGCTCAGCTCAAGTGCTATGTCTTATGCAAAGTCTTTCTGGATTCCTCCATTTGTTAATGTCTCTACCCACAACCAGAAATGACTTTAAATTCACTTTGTATTTATTTTGTCTATATGTTTTTTTGCACTCGGTTATTCAGTCATATACAACTCTTTGTGACCCCTTTTGGGGTTCTCTTGGCAAAGATACAAGAGTGGTTTGCCATTTCCTTCTCTAGATCATTTTACAGATGAGGAAGCTGAAGGAATGGGGGTGAAGTGATTTGCCCAGGGTCACCCAGTTAAGAAGTGTCTGAGGCTGGATTTACAGTCACAAAGATGAATTTTCCTGACTACAGGCTCAACCTGTAGCTTGTTGTTTACCTCCAAAAGCCTGTAAGCACCATAATGGTGGGGATTTTTTGCACTTTTATCTTTGTATACCTCCCACTTAGCACAGGGCCAAGCATAAAGTCATCACAACATTTTTATTGAATGAATGAATGAAGCCAGCACTAAGTCTCTCTGACTGGTTCATGACAGTAGCTTTGAAGTATGTCCTAGGAAAAATCCCATTGAAGCAGAAAGCTGGGAAACAATTTTTACAGTCAGGGTCTCTGATAAAATCCACATTTCTAAAACATACAGAGAACTGAGTCAAATTTACAAAAATACAAGTCATTCCTCAAATGATAAATGGTCAAAGAATATGAACTGGTGGTTTTTAGAGGAAGAAATTAAAGATATCCATAGTCACATGAAAAATGCTCTAAATCACTACCGATTACAGAAATGCAAATTAAAACAACTCTGAGGTACCATCTCACACCTCTCAGATTGGCTAACATGACAAAATAGGAAAATGAGCCTCCCTTCTCACTGTTCACCATGGTCTTTCCTAGCTTGGAATGGACTATCTCTCATTGACTTAGAAGCTTCTCAATTTATATAACTTTGGTTGGTTAATTTACTTGGATTCAATTCATTTGAGTAAATACTTATTATAAAAATAATTATCATGAAATGACAACATAGAAAGCACTTTTCAAACTTGGAAACAATTTATAAGTGCTAGATATTATTATTTATTAATATTAAATGCCAGCTATGTAAGGTACTGCATCAGTTATAGGAGATGTGAAAATGACAAAAAGAAACAACCTCTAACTACAAAGATGGTAGCACCCATGCATTGAACTAAAATCTCTGTGCAGATAATTTCTAGATCTATCTATCTATCTATCTATCTATCTATCTATCTACTTATCTCTCTATCTATGGCAAGAAACAAAGAGAAGGAAAAACGTAAGAGACTACAGTAAGTGAATATAAACAATTAACAACTATTACTGTGAATGGGTTGATCTCACCCATAAAATGGAAGAAGGTAACAGAATCGATTAGAAATGCACTCAAAACAGAAAGATATACAAAAATAAAAAATAAGAGGCTAGTCTAGAATCTACCACACTTCAGTTAAAAAAGGCAGAAGTAGCAATCATGATCTCAGACAATGCAACAGTAAAAATTGGCCTAGCTAAATGAGATAAACAGGGAAACTATGTTTTGCTGAAAGGTACCAGAGACACCAAATTAATATCATTACTAAATATGTATGTACCAAATGGTACAACATCTAAATTCATACAGAAAACCTAAATGAGTTACAAGAAGAAATAGTAAAATAATAGAGGGGGACTTCAATCTATCCCTCTCAGACTTACAAAGATCTAGCCAAAAATAAAAAAAAAATTCATAGAATTTTAGAAAAGATAGATATGTTAGAACTCTGCAGAATATTGAATGGGAATAAAAAAGAGTATACTTAAGCCTTAACTGTATATAACACCTTCACACAAAAAACTGCACTAGAGCTTAAAAACCTCATAAACAAATGAAGAAATACTATATGCATCTTTTGCCAACCAAAATGCAATCAAACTATACGCACTAAAAGAACTTTGAAGTAAAGATTAAAAATTAATAACAATCCTGAGAAATGTGTGGATAAAAGAACAAATCAGAAATTTCATTAAATATAATGACAACAGTGAGACAATATAGCAAATTTTCTGGGATACAGACAGAATGGTACTTAGGGAAAAATTTGTATCTCCAGTCACTATCATCAATACAAGAAAGAGCAGATTAATAAATTGGAGTTACAACTAAAAAATCCTAGAAAGTCAACAAATTTTTGACACTAAAATAGAAAGCCTAAAAAGCAAAGGATAAATTAACAAAATTCAAAGGAAAAAAAAAGTCGAATCAATAAAACTAGATTTTTTGGGAAAAAAAAGATAAGCCATTAGCTAATTTAATTTTTTTTAAAAGAAAGAAGAAAACAGTTATTAGTATACAAAAATGATAAATTCCCAGGACTTGTAATGATACAAGTAAATTGTGCCAAACATCAAAAGAACAAGACTACATAATACAATGTAAACAATAATTCTACATAAAGTGTTTGAAAAAAGGGAAAAAAAGTTGCTAGCCAGTTTCTTCTATGACACAAATATGACCTTGATACCTAAACCAGGGAGAGTAAAATAGAGAAACAAAACTATAGACCAATGATCCTAATGCATACTGAAGGAAAATTTAAATAAAATATCAGAAAGGAAACTATAGTAATATATCACAAAGATAATACACTATGATCAGGTTGGATTTATTTGAGTAAAAATGGCAAATGATCAGGAATATAAGTATTATTTGATACTGAGAAAACTATAAATGTCATTGATCATATTAAAAACAAAAAGCAGATGCAGAAAATGCTTTTGACAAGATACAATACCCATTTCTGATAAAAACGCTAGAGAGCATAGGAATAAAGGAGGTTTTCCCTAAAATGATATCATGTCTATCTAAAAACAAGAACCATTAATAATCTGTAATGATGATAAACTTGACATTGTTCCAATAAGATTAAGGATAAAGCAAAGATGTTTATTATCAACATTATCATTATCACATAGTATTAGAATGCTAGCTGTAG
This sequence comes from Potorous gilbertii, assembly GCA_028658325.1. NCBI lineage: Eukaryota > Metazoa > Chordata > Mammalia > Diprotodontia > Potoroidae > Potorous > Potorous gilbertii. Next base: position 2,071 of record JAQQSK010002566.1, on the reverse strand, counting down.
CAAAAAGACAAGAAAAAGAAATTGAAGGAATATATATATATATATATATATATATATATATATATATATATGTAGACAAAGAGGAAATAAAATTATCATTTTTGCAGATGATATGATGGTTTCTTTAGAAAAATCCAAGTGAAATGAAAGACTAATTGAAACTATTAACAACCTCCACAATGTTACAAAATATAAAATAAACTGACATGAATCATTTGCATTTCTGTATATTATCAACAAAATATAGCAGGAAGAGATAGAGAAATTCTATTTAGGATAATTAAATATAAAATTTAAAATATTTGGAGGTAGGTTTACCTGTTTTGACACAGGAACCATGTAAACACAATTACAGACCATTTTATAAGAATAAAAACAGACCTAAATCATTAGAGAAATAGTTTTTGTTCATCAGTGGGCCAAGCCAATATAATAAATATTATAATGCTACCAAAATTATTTTCCTTATTCAATGCTATACCAATCAAACTACCAAAGAATTGCTTTCTAGAACTATAAAAATTCATCGGATAAACAAGAATATGAGGGAAATTAGTTTTAGAAAGTTGCAAGGAAGGGGGCCTAGCTCTCCAACCATGCTACAAAGCTATAGTTATCAAAATATTTTAGGACTAAGTTAGAAATGGAGAGATTGATCAATAGATCAGGTATGCAACATACAGAAACAAATGAATACAATAGACTAGCATGGGATAAACCTGGAGACTCCAGTTATGGGATAAGAACCCACTCATTCACAAAAATTATTGAGAAAACTGGAAAACAGATAGGCAGAAACTAGATATAGACCAACACCTCACCCCATCAACCAGAAGCTCCAAATGGGGACATGATTTTGACATAAAGAGTAATATTACAAACAAGTTAGAGGAGTATGGAAGAAATTACCTATAAGATCTATGAATGAGGGGAGGATTCATGACTGAAGACAAAGAGAGATTCATGAGGTATAAAACAGAAAATTTTGATAATATAAAATTAAACTTTTTGCACAAATAAAATCAATACTTCTAAAATTAGAAGAGAATCAGAAATATTTTGGGGAAATATCTTTGTATCAAGTTTCTCTGATGATGGTCTCTTTTCCTGTATAGGAACTGATTCAGATTTGTAAGAATAAGAGTCATTGCCCAATTGATAAATGATCAAAGAATAGGAATAGGTAATTTTCAGAGGAAGAAATCCAAGCTATCAATAGCCACATTAAAAATTTTTTGAAATCACTATTAGGGAAATGTACATTAAAACAAATTAAGGTACTATCTCATACCATCAGATAGATAAAATTGACCAAAAAAAGGAAAAGAATAAATAAAATCACATGCTAGAGGAGATGAGGAGAAATACGCACACTAATACATTGTTGGTGGAGCTATGAATTGGTCCATCCATTCTACAGAATCATTTGGAACTAAGCGCCAACAGCTATTAAACTGTGCCTACCCTTTGACCCGGTGATATCACTACTAAATCTAAATTTCCAAAGGGATCAAAGAAAGAAGTAAAGGATCCTTATGTATAAAAAATATTTATAATCTTTTTGTGGTGGCAAAGAAACCGAGGGGACAGCCATCAATTAGGGAATGACTGAACAAGTTGTGATGAGTGAATGTGACAACACTTATGTTATAAGGAATGATGAGGGAGGGTTCAGAGAAGCTCGGAAAGATCAGTAGAACTGATGCAGAATGAAGGGAGCAGAACCAGGAGACAAATTGCACAGTAAAAATGATATTGTAGAGACAAATAACTGAAAAACTTGAGAACTCTGACCAATGTATCACAATTCTGGTGGGTTAATCATGAAACATGCTAGACAGCTCTGGCTACAGCAGCTCAGGGTGCAGACTGAGGCACATATCTTTTTGTATGTCACTAATGAAGTGATTACATGCCCCAGGACAGGGCAATGGCCCACCCTTTATTAGACCGAGGCCAGGACTAGGCTGTAGACACACATCCAAGCTTAACCATGGTCCTTCTAGACTCTGACAGTCATCACATCTGGAGAGATGCTCTTGGTCAGAGATGACTACTCCTCAAGTGATGG